>JRUC01000768.1:0-12714 GCA_000806385.1 Leptographium procerum
ACCACACCCCCCTCCGGCCTCGCTCGACGTCGCCAGGCCCTGCTGCTCTCCCGAAACGCTGAGCGGCTCCTCGACGTCCTAGAGCTGCCGCCACTGCTGACCTCGGCCACGGGGTCGGCGTCATCCACCAATACTACGACGAGCCCCTCTACCTCTTCTTCCCCGTCCTCTACCACCTCTGCTGCTGCCGCAAACTACGCGGCCGCTCTCGACCTCAACGGCCACATCCGCCGGCTGCACGCGCTCTACCCGCAGTCAAGCCTCGTGCAGTCCGTGGCCGCGGCCGCCGACGAGGCAATGCGCGCCGCGGCCGCCAGCCTCGTGCTCTCGCTCAAGGCGCCCGGGCTCAAGCTGGCCGCGTCGCTGCGCACCATCAGCTGGCTTCGCCGCGTGCTGCCGGACCTGGAGGCCGCCGCGGCCGCCGACACGTCCATAGTCTCTTCTACACCCGCATCTATATCTGCGGCTACGCCTGCAGCTGGTGCAACCTCCACACCCGCCCACGAGCGCACCCTGGGCGCCGTCTTCCTCGCGTGCCGCCTGGCCACGCTGACGAGCATGCTGGACGCGCTGGCACCGCTGCGCGAGCTGGCTGACCGCGAGCGCACCCGGCTGGCTGCGTCGTCCTCACCCTTGCCTGCGTCTGCACCCGCCTCGTCGTCCGCTGCACGGGCCTGGTCGGGCGGCCAGCAGACGGAGCGCTACCTCAAGCGCTACATTGAGATCTTCCGCGAGCAGAGCTTCGCCATCGTCTCCATGTTCCGCAGCATCTTTCCGGGGGCGGCAGATGGCGCAGCAGACACGGAAGAGGAAGCAGACGCTGCGGACTCGTCGCAGATATCACAGTCACAGTCAGAAACACCGACACCCAAAACACCACAATCACAATCACAATCACAATCACAATCACAATCAATACCGCCGGCAAATCACCACCACGACCCCCTCGAGCCGCTCCCGCCTGCCCTAGCCGGCTTTCCCCTGCACCTCGTCGACCTGCTGCTGGCCACACTGCGCCGCTACCTGCCGACGGTGCGCGACCAGGCCGCGCGCGACAGCCTGCTGACCCAGGTGCTGTACTGCGCCGGCAGCCTGGGTCGTCTGGGCGCCGATTTCGGCCTCTTCTTGGCCACGCTGGACGTCGGCGAGACGGCCGAGGACGAGTGGGCCGAGGTCGTGCGGCGCCACCGGCAGCTCGCCGGCCGGCTTGAATCCATAGTGGGAGAGGGGAAGAAGAGGTAGAAGACGGGGTTTAGCATTAAAGACATTGAAAGAGGAAAAAAAGAGAGAGAAAAGACTGATGAACGACTGGAATGCTGGTCGATTTATTGGAAGAACTAGTAGTGGACTAGCGCGGCTGACTAAGGGTCTGACCTCACCTTGAAAATAATACGGGGTAACAGTCCAGTCAGCCAGAGAAGAGGAAGCCTCTTTTTTTTTTCGCATAATGCAAATTTTCAAATTCTCGCTCCGTCATCTTTGCCTTTTTTTCTTCTTGTCCAGCCCGGGACCCTCTCGACCCTTTCTGTCTCTTCCAAAAGGATCTCGTCCCCGGTCGCTGCGCCATGGCCTGCTCGCTACCGCCGCCGCAGCTGTGTCAATCTTTCTAGTCGACGCCGTGTTCACCTGACTAGAGCTCGTCATCTGGCTCTCCACTCTCTAACTCTCTCTTTCTCTCTCTCTCTTTCTCTCTCTCTCTCTCTCTCTCTCTCTCTCTCTCTTCTCTCTTCTCTCTGCCGATCGTCCGCCATGGCCGATGGCTCGCGCAAGGGCGCAAAGACCAGTTTTCACCTGCTTGCCGGCCTCGGCTCCGGCGTCCTCTCGGCCGTCCTGCTGCAGCCCATCGACCTGCTAAAGACCCGTGTCCAGCAGGCCGGCCACCACAGCCTACGCCGCGTCCTGGCAGAGCTGCGGGCTGCCTCGTCTGCGGGGAACAGCGCCGCCCACCTCACTGGCCAGCAGCAGCGGCCTCCGCCGAGCTTTGCTGCCAGCCTGTACCGCGGAACTGTGCCGTCGGCCCTGCGCACAGGCCTAGGCTCGGCGCTCTATTTCGCCGGCCTCAACGCGATCCGCTCGAGCGCTGCCAAATTGCCCGTTCTGGCTTCCAAATCTTCTTCCTCTTCTCCGTCATCTCCTTCCCCCTCATCTTCCTCATCTTCCTCCTCCTCCTCCTCCTCCTCCTCCTCCTCTCTCGTTCGCCTCTCCAACACCGGCAACCTCCTCGCTGGTGCCGTCGCCCGCGCCGCAGCCGGCTTCGCCCTCATGCCGCTGACCATCATCAAGGTGCGCTATGAGAGCAGCCTGTACTCGTACCGGTCGCTGGCCTCGGCCGCCTCCGACATTGTGCGCACCGACGGCCTGCGCGGATTCTTTGTCGGCTTCGGCGCCACCGCCCTGCGCGACGCCCCCTATGCAGGCCTCTACGTGCTGCTGTACGAGCAGGTAAAGCGGCGGCTGAACCATTGGGCTGCCAGCAGGGCTGCTACCGCCGCCACCGCCGGCCCCCACGACGTCTCCAGCTCGACCGCTGCTGGCATCAACTTCTCCTCGGGCATCATCGCCGCGGCCACCTGCTCGGTCGCGTCCAACCCGTTCGACGCCGTCAAGACGCGCATCCAGCTACAGCCCGCGCGCTACCGCAACATGCTGCAGACCGCCCGCCTCATGCTGGCCGAGGAGGGCGTGCGGTCCATGTGGGACGGCCTGGCCCTGCGCATGAGCCGCAAGGCCATGAGCTCCGCCCTGGCCTGGACCGTCTACGAGGAGCTCATCCGCCGCGCCGAGAGGCGGTGGTCGTGAGAACGGGCTGGCGCGAATATCGACGTGCGGTGCGGTGCGGTGTTGTGCGGTGCTTTTGCTTGCATAGACGTGGCGCTTTGTGTGTTGTCGGCATCTTATTTAGTGATGCTGCTTTTTGGGAACATGCTAGGCGTCTGGTGTTGGTTTCTGGTGTCGCTGTCTGATATCGGTGTCTGATAAGGTTTCGGTGTCTTGCTCTCTACTTCGTATTATCTTGGATGGACGATGGATGATAGACAAAAGGAAAGACTCTTCTTCACATCTGCAAACTGCTGTCTCTGATAGTCACGCACGCGCTCTTTCTATCTCTTTCCGCTTCTGGAAAGTATACATCAATTCTCCTTAGTTAGCGTCAGTCGTTATAAGTCATCTCATACTATAGTGTTTTCTCTCTGCCATACAGTCTTCCAGCAACGCCTCTTTGCCAACCAGCCAAGACCTGAGAAATGTGTTCCATTCTTCTTCTCATTGCTTGCTCATGCCGTCTGTTGCCGGTGTCGATGTATGTATCTAAGGTCGGGCGGACAGACTCGTGAGTGCTGGTATCCTGGCATTGCAATCTCCACACCCCGAATCCAAGCACCAGCCAATCCAGAATAACCAGAACAAAGAACCTTTCTAAGCCAAATCAAAGCAAAACAGCTCGCCCTTCAACAAGCCATACCCGCCTACTTCGCTCCGGCCAGGTACATCAGCAGGCCCGGCGACTTGCTGCGGCTGCGGCGGCGCTCCTTCTTGCGCACCCACTCGTACTCAGGCTCCAGGTGGTGGCGATGATGGCGGTCATCCTCGATCTTCAGCACCACCTTGCGGTTCTCCCGAATCGTCTTCGTGTGCTGCCACCAGACCTCACGCTCTTCCTCGGGCACCCAGCGCTTGATGAGGATGTAGTTGGGATCCTAGCAGATTGGTTGTTAGCAACGTCACTGATCACTATCCACTGTCCACTGTCCACTGTCCACTGTCCACCGTCCACTCCCACTTCCACTTCCACATCCACTCACCTGATCAAAATCGTAGTCGACGTGGAAATAGTTGAGCGTCTCGATCGACAGGTGCCGTCGCGCCATCCGCGTGTATGTCGGAGCTTGCACAGGCGGCTGCATTGGCATCGGCATCTGCATCGGCATCTGCATCGGCGTCCGCGTGGAGATGCGCGTCTCCACCTCGACAATCTCCCTCTCCTTCTGCTTGTCCTTGTCCTGCCTGTCCTGCTTGTCTCGCTTGATCTTCTTCTTCTCCAGGATCGCCTGGATCTCCTTCTCGTCCAGCCCCGAGCGGATCAGGTCCTCCTGCAGCCGTCGCTGGTATTCCTTCTCCTGCTCCTGCCTCTCGCGCTCCTCCTTGGCCTTGCGCTCTGCCTCCTTCGCCTTGTAGCGCGCAATGGTCTCCTTCTCCAGCCGCTCGCGCTGCTCCTGCTCCTCTATCTCGCGCTTCTGCTTCTCGAGCGCCCTCAGCTCCATCTCCTTCTTGATGCGCTTCTCCTCCATGTCGCGTTCCTCGCGCCGCTTGATCTCGTCCAGCTCGCGCTTGGCCCGCTCCAGCTCCGTCTGGTTCCGGTACTGACTCTCGCGTAGCTTCTCTGTGCGGTCGTGCTCTTCACGCCGCTTGATCTCGTCTAGCTCGCGCTTGGCACGCTCCATTTCCGTCTGGTTGCGGTACTCCTTCTCCCGCAGCTTCTCAATGCGCTCGCGCTCCTTCTCGCTGCGGTCACGCTCCTCACGGTGCTTGATCTCGTCCAGCTCGCGCTTGGCCCGCTCCAGTTCCGATTGGTTTCGATACTCCTTCTCGCGCTGCTTCTCCGTGCGCTCCTGCTTCTCGCGCTGCTTGATCTCGTCCAACTCACGCTTGGCCCGTACCGCTTCCACCTCCTCCTGCCCGCGCAGACGCCGTGCCCGCTCTTCCTCCTCCGCACGATACGTCTCAATCTCCCGCCGTGCCCGCTCGAGCTCCCACTCCTCCCGGTCGTTGCGCCGGACGTGCAGCTCGAGTTCTTCCTCTGCACGCGCTTGACGGATCTTGAGATCCTGCAGCTCGCGCCGCGCCTTTTCCAGCTCGTACTCCTCACGTGTCATGAAGTCGCTGGACGGGGCATGCGAGCGCGGCCGCCGCACTACGGCTCCAGCGCCACGGACGCCCGCGTCAGACGAGTCCTCATCGTCGTGCTGCTGGTTGTAGTTGTTGATGATCACAGGCGGCGGGCTGGACCGGCGCTCCCGAGAACGCTCACGCGAACGGTCATCACGCGAGCGCTCACGGACGGCCACCGTGCGCTCCGGTACGAGATGAGCGACCGGGCCGGTGGCATAATAGCCGCGTATGGGCTGGCGGGGCACAGGCGATGTGGATTCGCGGCGACGGCGGATGCGGACATCGACGTCGTCGTCGCTGCTGTAGTAGCTCATGTTGCTAGGAAGTTGAAGGATGTCGCTGAAGGAAAAAAGACTATGACTCTAAAAACAGGGCGTCCGCAAGGACCAGGGACGGTGTTGGGTCGCACCGTGTCCTTACTGGGAGTGCGGGTAGCCCTCTTTCGCCAGACAGATGTGCGTGCTTGCTGTCTGCTAGGAAACTTGTCAAGTGAGTAACTGCACCGTGCTTGTGAATGCGGATGGGAACAAAATGGCGAGAACTGAAGACAGATGGAAGACAAGAAAAAGCCTCGACAAAAGCCTGTTTTGTAGACTTGCTGACGGAAGGAGGGGAAGAGAAAAGAAGGCTGGGAGAGCGGGGTGTATGGCAACATGGGCCCATCTGCTATTTATTCCTTCTGTTCCTCACAGGGAAGGAGCCCTCCGGCTGCGACAGGCCCTGCAGTGGTAGGGCAGAGCCCACAGGGCAGGCGCAGCACCCGGAAGGCGCGATGCACGGGCAAGTACTCCGTACGAGTACACTTGAAACATGTGGTCCACACGCCTTGGCCGGTTGCATCTTACCTGCCTAACAGGGAGAGTTGGGTCGGCATCGCAGGGAAACCAGGCAAAGAGGGAGGGGGGTGGAAGACGAACAGGTGGGTGACCTTGTCTCTCGATGACGCTCTTCCTGTTTCCCTCGCCGGCTGCACGAGCGCTCATGCCCACATTGCCCACACGCCAGACGCCAAGTGACTTCCCCGAGGGAAAGCGGGCGAGTGAGAAAAAGCAGGAAGGAAGGTGTGTGGGCTGGCAGCAGGATTGGCTGTGGTTGATCCGTCATCAAATGTGTTGCTGCAACCTAAGTGGGGAGGCATAAGCCGCATGGCCCGTGATTTGCCTGCTTAAATTAAATTTGCGAGGATGGTGGAGGGAAGGCGACAAGGGTAGGCGCCACACTAGAGGGGGTGGCTGAGCGAAAGGCCTCCTTTCTCTTCCGTCTTCTGTCATTCGCACGAGTACGGAGTATCGTACGGAGCACAATAACCTTGGCCCATGACCCAAAGGAAGTCAAACGAGACAATGGCCAGATCAGTAAGGCTGAAGGCTGAGAGGGGTCACCAGAAAGTCTGTACATGGTCTGTGATCTGGCTGGAGCATGTACGAGTACTCGTTCGTATTCTTGTGCCTGTAGACTGTGCTCAAAGAGCGCTGTGTCTCGTTTGTTCTCCTCGTCCCATCGCTTTTCTCTCTCTGTCCGTCTCTCTCTCCTATCTCCACTCCCGTCATTTGATGCAGCCGTCCGGCAGCGCCGTATGCTTCTCCGATCGTTTCAGTCGTGTCCCAACATCGCCCATTCAGCCAAGGATAGCCCATGTCTAGCTCTATCGGCCCAGTATATATCGCCGTAGCTCTTGACCCGTTCGGAGCGACAACAACATATTGGCGCGCGGCTGTCGAGAATTACTCGTAGTTGTGCGTTTCGTAATCTCCCCCCGTTCGTTGCATGTTCTTCTCTCCGCTTCCTCGGTACTGCAGCGCTTAATGAATGAGGACCAAAAACAAGGCCATTTCAGGCTCCGCAACGCCTATGCCGCCTCGCCACCGCCGCGACGGAGCATCTGACTGATGTGTTCCTGACTGTTCTTGGCCGTCGTTTCCAGGTAGTGTAGCCGCTTGCCTAGGCCTTCGACGTCGCCCTCCAGGCCCTTGATCTGCTTGTCCAGCTGGGCGCTTAGCTCCGTCACCGGCTCGGCAACGAACCTGTATAGGTTAGAGACAGAGATCGGGAGACGCTGAGAGAGGGAAAAGAATGCCGGTAGAGGCTTACATCTTTCCCACGCCCTCGTATACGGCCGTATCAGTCGGCAGGGCGGCCAGCTCGCTTCGCGTCAGTTGTGCCAGCCGCATCTCTCGCTGCTTACTGGCCACCTGTGACCGTGCGACGGTGATCTGCTGCTGCGCCTGGATCGCCTGCGTCTCGATCTCCCTCACCAGCTACTCGAGCCAGTCCGTCAGCCAGATGTACACGTGCTTCCAGCACGGACGCCGGACAACATACCTTCTGCAGAGCCTCGTTTGACAGCGACATTGTATGGCAAACTAATAGATTTTGCGACTTGCGACGAGGTGGTGCTGTCAACAAAAAGGTGGGATGGATTGGAACGTTTGGAACGCCCGTCTAGTTTTCCCACTTCATTTGCAAATCGATAGCTACGTAGACAGTAATTATATCGCTTGCACGTTGGTCATTCGCACTGTGACGACGTATGTTGCCGCGACGAACTGCTTCGAAAAGCCATCTCTATAGTCTTTGAATTCTATTCTCTATATCAAGATGCCTCATTGGGCGGTGTTGTTTATGCTTTCTAATGTAGTTTTTACCTTTCAGTTCTGTTGTGTCCATGTCGATCAAAGGATCTTTCTGTCCTTTCCGTTGTCTCCTTCATAGACGGGGACCACCCGTGGAACAGACGTAAACGGCGACGGCCATTGCAACATGTACTCGTCTTCCTTACCTTCGAGACACCGGTGCAGCCATATACGCCACGCAATGAAGTAGTAAGCTAATCATGTTAGCAAATAAGGGGAAAAGGAGGTGAAATCAGAGTAGCTAGGCTTGCTGTCTGGTCGTCCAAACGTACCACCTCGAGATGATGTTAGCTTCAATATACTTAATTTATACCAGCGAAGATAATGCATACCTAATCCAGTGAAGAGATGCCACCAGCCGTGACCCTCGAGGACAATAGCCCACGGCAAAAGCAGGACCTGCCGCCACGACAGCAGGTGGCTGCAGTACACATTGTCGAGGTTCCATATCAGGAAGCCGACGAGGAACAGGCCGATGCCTTGCAAGAACGAGCATTAGTAGAGATAAAGGACGGAGACCCATCAGATACCATCGTTGGCTGAATGAAAAAAAAGACAGCTAACCTGTGAAGCACATCTTCCACATCTGCGACATTATGGCTGCCGACCGATCGGCACTGCGCAGATCTAGAGCTGGATGCAGCTGGTATTTCATTATGTACATGGCGCGGAATACAATGGCCGCCGTGAGCACGCCGTAAGACACCTGGTGAAACACGGGATCCTTGGTGATGTAATAGACGACCTGCACATCTCTTGTCAGAAAAAGAGAATGCAAGTTCCTTCGAAGTCAGGTCGCAGTAGCACAAGCACTCACCGTGATGAAAAGGGCCAGGCTGAACAGAGATAGGCCCACGGCGAGCGACAGGGTGCGGCTCTTGCCAAACGAGAACGTGGCATACCCTATGATGCACGTCGCATAGATCATCGGCAGCTCATCAGCAAGCTGCATGGAGTCTGCAGGATCGGATCACATGTCAGCAATGCATCCCCCCCCCAAAGTACATTATGTGCAAGGGGGTTTTCCTCAGTCTTGGTGCAACACACATTTCAGGGTCGCGTGGAAGGCCATGGACCCCAGGCCTACAACAATGTAGCCAGTGAAGGCGACAATGAAGATGGTCGGATGCGAGAAGCGCATGCAGTCGCGGATGCCGCCCAGTCCGAGCCAAATGAAAGTCAGGTTCGTCAGGGTGTTGACGAGTTCAGCACAGTAGGCCGTGATGTTGTAGTCCTACAAAAAGGGGAGAGGGGGAAGACGTTAGCAAGATGTAGGCAAGAAGCTAATGACCCTCGGAAAGAAGCCAAGGGCGACAAGAAAGAGAGAGGCTCTCTCACCTCTTCACACCAGTTGAGGGTGGACGTCTGCTCGCCCCAGAAGCCATCGCGAGCCTCGCGGTAGGGAATCTGTAGGAACGACATGACGGCACGTGTGCAAAGGTCTGCAGTCTAGGCTCTAATAATGGTCAATTGATTGCTGGTCGAGAACAGGTGGGAGGACCTCGCTTCCTTCCAGGCCAGTTCAGGCAGTGAAGCTCGAGATGCAAACCAACAGGACATCGGAAAAGAGGGAAAGAGGGAACGAGGAGACGAGGGAACGAGGAGACGAGGGAACGAGAGAACGAGGGAACGAGAGAACGAGACATTGGGAACAGCCTCCCTTGGAAATAACGTCAAACACCAATGCACCGCAGCCAGGCCGTCCAATCAGAGGAGAACCATAGCGAAACAATATCTTACATGGTAGGATACATTGGGAAGACATGACGTACAGGAAAGCAGGGTTTTGTGCCAGAAGCGGTGAAAACGTCATCCACGTAAGATGGGGACTAGCAGCTGGCGAACAGGTGGACAAAATGGCAGCCAGAAAGCCCCCAGGAACGAGATGGGCCCAAGAGAGCAATGCATGCAATGGGTACGAGTAGAGAGAGAGACAAGACAAGAGCACTTTTCTTCTCTTAAAAAGAACCAGACAGCTTGCCAACCACACGAGCACTAGCTGCGGCACTGCGCGTTACCCGTTGCGAAGACTCTCCGACATATCCGGCCGGTACGCTACGTTAGCAAGCTGAGCGAAAGCTTGTTAGCACTAGCAGTGGGTTGTAGCCCGGGAATGAGGCCTTTCTCCAGTGCCCAACTACAGAGTACGTACATAGTTCGGTACAAGAGTACCTCCAGTGATGTACAAATGGCGGTTTTGAATGCGCTAATCCATTTCCGGTAGGGCATTGACAGGCGCGGCATTCACAGTGTGGGTGTAGCCATAAGCGCCCCATGTGCCACTGTGCTGGGGACGTTTGCTCCACTTTTCTGCTCTCAAGTAACGCGGCGATCTTGCGAAAGACGCCAGCGTAGCCTGACGAGTTGGACCAGGGGACTCGTCATCGAAACGGCCAAACGCAGCCGAGCCTGGGAACAGCCAACGATCACCAGACGCAGAGCTTAGCGACGACGAGGCGGCAACAAAGGACCGGCTGCAGAAGTTGAGGCTGAAGCTTGTAGAGGCTAGCGCACGACAAAAGTCCGGCAAGACAGCACATACGAACCTGATATCAGCTCGAGCAAGTTGACTCGACGTAAAGGACAGCTGAACGAAGCAACTCGTTTTGACCACATTCCGTACCGTGCCACAACCCAGGCGGATGCCCGCGCAAGTCGCAGCACCAGTCGCAGCTCCGGCAGCCCTCAACGCCTCTGCAGGGCCGTGGCCCTTAAAGTGAAGACGACCAGACGTCAAGCCGACCAGGCGATATAGGTAGGCATCGTTGCAGCCATGGCTTCGGGAGGCAAGAGCACGCGATGGGGCTCTCTGCTCTCGCAGGCCGTCGCCGGCGTAGAGGCCCGCCTCGACACCATGCTTGCCGAAGCAGACGAAGCGTCTAAGCAGCCAAAGTCGCCGGTAGTGGCCCAGGCTTCGCCAGCCAAGCAAAGCCCCGGTATATCACATCTCTCTCTCTCTCTCTATCTGTTCCCCCCGATCCTGCGCTGACCGATATGTCTTGCAGCCCCTGTACGATCCGGCTCGTCGAGCCGCGCCAACGATAGGCTACAGGAGCGTCTGGCCCGAGCGGTAGCCGCGAAGAATGCGGGCAGTTCCCGCGGGCAGTCGCCGGCGCCCACGTCGACCACGGCCAACAGCCCACGGCAGAGCGTCGATATTGCCAGCCGGACGTCCATTGACAGCAGCGGGCCGATGTCCAAGGAGAAGGAGGCGACAGACACCGCACGCTTATCTACGGACAGCACAACGAGACCGCAACTTGGTGCGGAACAGACAGCCAACCAAAAAACGCAAAAGGAGAACAATGAGGAGGGGACAGAGGCCAAAGAAAAAGCAGGCTCCAGCACTGAGGATACGATAGCAACGGCTACAGCGGAGAAAGCAGCTGCGGCCACGGCTCTGCCAGAGGGCACATCCGAGCGCAGCACACCACCGGCAGCGGCAGTAGTAACAGAATCAGCAACACCAGCTCTGGCAACATCGCCAACACCGGCAGCAGCAGTGATTGCGGCCGTTAGGACACGTTCAGATAGCGCCGAGGATGAGGACAGCATACATCTCGTCAATACACTCCAGGAAGCGCTCCAGAAGGAGCAGCAGCACCATCAGGAGGAGACACACCACTTTACGGAGAAGATCGACGCGCTCCAGGCAAAGTTGCAGTATATGTCACGCGAAGCAGCAGAGGCGGCCAAGAAAGCGGGACAGGCGGCGGCGCCGGGCAGCCTGGAGAAGAAGGTGGCCGAAAAGGACCAGCAAATCGCGGCACTCATGGAAGAGGGCAAGAATCTGGCAGTCACAGAACAGAAGCACCGGGCGTTGCTCAAGAAGCTGCGAGCGAAGATGACGGAAGACGAGAAGGCGGCGAGCGAGGCGCGGGCGGCGCGGGCCAAGGCCGACGCTGAGTTGCAGACGCTGCGTCCGCGGGCGCGACGAGCCGCGGAGCTAGAGAAAGCGCAAGAGGATGGGCGGCGGCAGCTGGCACAGGCGCAGGCCGACCTGGCAGAGGCGCGAGCTGGGCTGGCAACACGGGAAGGCACCGTGGCGGCTCTGCGGGCGCAGCTGGAGGAAGCCAACGAACGCGCTGACAAGGCGGCAGTCAAGGCGCAGAGTGGGGCTTTAGAGGCAGCTCGCAAGCAGACGCAGGAGCTCGAAGAGCAGGTGGCAACGCTGCAGCTGGAAAAGTCACTGGCGGCCGACCGAGCCAAGGCGCAAGTGGCTGAGTGGCGCGAAAAGGCAGAACGGGCCGAGGAACACGCCCGGGCTGCCGAGGTCGAAGCGATGGCGGAGGTGCAGGTGATGGAGGGCAAGCTGGAGGCGATGCGGGCACGGGCCGAGGAGGTATCGTCGGGAGTGCAGGGCGACTCACAGGCCAAGCTGCTGCGCCAGGTGGAGACGCTGCAGAGCCAGTACGCGATTGCGAGCGAGAACTGGCAGGGCATCGAGGCGACGCTGCTGTCCAGGGTGTCTGGGCTGGAGAAGGAGCGTGACGAGATGCAGCAGCGGGAGTCGGAGATGCGGAAGAAGGCGCGAGAGGCGGTACGTGGGTTGTTTTTGCTGTTTTTTTCTGTGCTTTCGCGCTTTGTGTGATCCCCATTGCATCCGTTGTTTACATCTTACTAACAGACAGTCAGTCCCTGCGAGCCAAACGTATCGAAGAGGAGCTAGAAGAGATGCGGTCGAAGCTGCCTCGAGCCCAGGAAGATGCCGGCGCATACGAGACGCAGGTTGCGGCCCTGAAGAAGCGAGCCGAAGAAGCAGAGGCAAGCCTACACCAGGCCCGAGCAGACCTGCAGAGCCAAAGGGCAGCAGCGCAGAAGAAGCAAGAGCAGGAGCAGCAGGAGCTAGAACAAGAGCAGGAGCGCGAGCAGGAGCGTGAGCGCGATCAGGGACGCGGACGAGGCCCACCCGATCTCCGGCGGACCTGGCTAGACGACCTGCCGGGTCGCAGCAGCAGCAACAGCCGGCCGGAATCGCCGCTGGTGCAAGGAGCAGGCCCAGGAATGCCGACGCGCACGTGGAGCTCCGACTTTTTGGGGCTGCAGGGCCTGTCCAACAAGCTCCGCAAGACGTCGACACCGTCCAGCCACGGCGACGCGGCCGAGCGGTTCTCGCTGCGGCGGCCATCAGGACAGCCGCCGTCACGGCCGGCCGGGTTTGGTGGTGCAGGCAGCATGAGCGGTGGTGGTG
>JRUC01000077.1:0-46656 GCA_000806385.1 Leptographium procerum
GGCGGGTACAGCAGGGGCAGGTCGGTCATGTAGTGGTCGTTGACAACGTTCCAGGCGTGGGCCAGCTCGTCGGGGTGCAGGCCGAGCTCACCCTGCAGCGACAGCAGCGTGCGGTAGGGCGCATGGACGATGAGCTGCGAGCGCAGCTCAGAAATGATAAAGAACTCGCACTCACCGACGCGCGTAATCTCGAGGCAGTGCGCGCCCACGTCCGGCCACAGGCCCTTGGCCTCCTGCGAGACCTGCCGGATGTGCTGCGGGCACTCCTCCGTTTTGCAGGCCAGGTACAGCGCCGTGGCCATCACGAGGTACGGATTCGTCCGCCGCAGCTCAACTCGCAGGTATAGCCGCTTAAGATACACCTGCGCTGTTGCTAGCGCCTGCTGCCGCACGTTCATCCGCTTCCCTAGCCGATTGAGCTCTGCAGGTGTCAGCGGGAGCCGGGGCAAGAATAAAGGAAACGGAAGAACAACGGAAGAGCAAGAACCCACGTTGGAAGAAAAACATGTTCAGGTACCGCTGCTCTGGCAGCGGACACATCTGCACCAGGCTGCGCTCTTCCTCCAGCCGCCTCTGCCGCTGCGCTGCCAGCTTCTCCTTGCTGAACTCCCAGAACCGACGCTGCGTCGAGTTCCAGTAGCTGGCCGCCATTGTGTTGCTGTTGCGGTAGAGCTTCTGAGTGAGGCTGCACTAAGGAAGCTCTAAACCAGATCTCACATACATAGCATGTGCAAGTATTCACGTGACATAGAACAATGGCCCCACTTAGCTGCCTAAGGACGCCTGCAGCTCTCCTCGTGCTCGTTTCCACATTGGTCGGACATCATCCGAAGGAAGCGCCTCGTCGCTTGCGAGCATAGTACGAGTGCATTTGGGTGCGACCCTCCATCCACGGCTCGCCCCTCGCCATGACTAAATTCTGTGCGATCTCGCTCCGTTGGGAGGTTGGGATGCCCAACAGCTGCACCCCAGACCCTCAGGACAACAGACTCACGCAGGCTACTCAACAGACTACCTCCGGGCTGAGGTTGTTCACAGCTGTGGAGAATGCGTCTTTTGCACCATGACGGTGCCGGCCGAATCAGCCTGGCTTACTTCCCAAACTACACTACCCCCCCTCCTTATGCAATTCTCTCGCACACATGGGGCGACGAAGAGGTTACGTTTGCTGATGTCCAGAATGGCTTTGGCGAGAAGAAGGTCGGCTATAATAAGATAAGGTTCTGTGGAGAACAGGCATCTCGCGATGGCTTGCAGTACTACTGGGTGGACACATGCTGCATCGACAAGTCCAGCGCCACCGAACTGCAGGAATCTCTTATCCGCATGTTTGCCTGGTACCGCTGTGCTGTCAAGTGCTACGTGTTCATGTCAGATGTCACGACAGCCGACGCGAACTCAAGTTACCTGAACACAGACCACAAAGCCGTTAACTCGTGGGATTCTGCCTTTCGAGGGAGCAAGTGGTTCACCCGTGGATGGACCCTCCAAGAGCTTATAGCCCCCGCCCATCTCGACTTCTTCTCCGTGGAAGGCCGACGGCTGGGCGACCGAAAAGAATTGGAACAGCAGGTCCATGAAGTCACAAAGATTCCCGTCAACGCGCTGAGGGGCAACCCTATGTCCGGGTTCAGCGTTGCTGAGCGAATGGGATGGGTGGGAAAACGGGAGACGACAGTGGAAGAAGACAAGGCATACTCCCTGTTTGGTATCTTCAACATACAGATGCCGCTTCTGTATGGCGAGGGAAGAGACAATGCTTTCAAGCGTCTACATGCCGAGCTCGACAAGGCTAGCAGTAAGTCTGAAGTGAATCTATGCCCTGATATTCTGTGCTCCATGCTAACCTCACCAAGAACCCCTACAGGAGAATCACAGCCACTGCCTGGCCGACTTGCGGCCGACCGACCCCCGCGATGACAAGACCCGCATCGAACAGACTAAGGGTGGCCTGCTTAGGGACTCTTATATCTGGATTTTTGATAATGATGATTTTAAAGAGTGGCGCAGCAATTCGGGTCAGAGATTGCTGTGGATAAAAGGCGACCCAGGAAAGGGCAAGACAATGCTCATGTGCGGCATCATTGACGAGCTCCAGGGCCGAGCTTCCAGCCCATTGCTGTCATATTTCTTCTGTCAGGCAACCGATGCACGCATCAATAACGCCACATCCGTTCTGCGAGGCTTGATGTATCTTCTTGTTGTCCAGAAACCGAGCCTCACGTCATACCTGCAGACAAATTATGACGAGGCCGGCGGCAAAACGCTTTTCGAGGGCGTAAATGCGTGGTCGGCCCTGACAACGATATTTATCAACATGCTGGAGGACTCGAACCTTCCAAGCACCTATTTCGTTGTAGACGCGCTTGACGAGTGCACCACAGACCTCCCGCTTCTGTTAGACCTCATTGCCCGCAAGTCGACAGCATATGCACACGTCAAGTGGATCGTGTCTAGCCGTAACTGGCCTAACATCCAGGAGCAGCTTGCTATTCCATCGCAGAAGCTGTGGCTCTCTCTCGAGCTTAACAGAGAGTCTATTTCAGGGGCCGTTACCGCATATATACAGCGCAAAGTCGGCGAACTCGTGACACTGAAAAAATACGATGATAGCATGAGAAGTGCCGTCTACAGCCATCTCGTAACTCATGCCAACGATACATTTCTTTGGGTTTCTTTGGTCTGCCAAGATCTCGCAAAGACAAATCGCTGGAAGACAATCTCGAGGCTGACAACTCTGCCGCCTGGGCTCAACCAGCTATACGAGCAAATGATGGGTCAAGTTTGCGATTCGGAGGATGCCGAGCTTTGCAGACACATCCTGGCCATTGCCTCGACCGTGTACCGCCCAGTCACGCTGGATGAGCTTGCCGCTCTCATCGACATGTCCGATGCCATCTCTGACATTGCGGATATTGTCGGACTCTGTGGCTCGTTTCTAACCCTAGGTCAACGCACCGTTTTTTTCGTTCATCAATCAGCCAAGGACTTTGTCCTTAAGTCTGGTAATGTCGTATTTCCCTCCGGGATAAACGAAATTCATCACTCCATCTTCGCGCAATCTTTGCAGATCATGTCTTCAGCTCTACGACGAGACATCTATGGCCTTTGCCATCCTGGGACCTCCATTGACGAGGTCCAAACTCCCACGCCGGATCCCTTAGCCTCGGCGTGGTACTCGTGCATATTCTGGCTCGATCACGTGTACGACTGCATCACCAGCGAGGGGCCAGGTACGAAATTCGATGACATGAATGCAATCGACAAGTTTCTGCGAACACACTATCTTCATTGGCTTGAAGCGCTTGGCCTCATCGGAGCCATGTCGGATGGTATACTTTCAATGTTGAAACTGGAGGCTTTGCACCAAGTGAGGCCCCTCGACAGGATCCATACTGCTGCTTTTCAGCTGTTGCTAACATCTCTACAGGACTCGTCGTCTGAGCCTTCTCGATTTGTTCAGGATGCATGCCGTTTTATCCGGTATCACAAACATGTCATCGAGATTAGTCCCCTCCAAGTGTATGTTTCGGCGCTCATGTTCAGCCCTAAACGTAGTGTGGTCAGACAGCAATTTCAAATGGAGGAGCCGGAGTGGATGACCACTAAACCAGTCATGGATGATTTCTGGAGCCCCTGTTTACAGACGCTCGAGGGCCATAGCCAATCGGTATTTTCAGTGGACTGGTCGGCCAATGGAAAATGGCTTGCATCGGCCTCCCTCGACAGCACTGTCAAGATCTGGAACCCTCTCACGGGTCAGTGCAAGGTGACTTTTGAGGGTCATAATCGGCCGGTATATTCGGTAGCTTGGAAACCAGGTAGCGACTGTATTGCGTCGGCATCCGAAGACGGGACAGTCAAGGTCTGGAATGCTAGCACGGGCCAGTGCCAGAATAATCTTAAAGGACATAGAAATGAAGTCAATTCAGTGGCGTGGTCGGCTGATGGGAGGTGGCTCGCATCAGCATCTGACGACTGCACAGTCAAGATCTGGGACCCTGCCACTGGGGAATGCAAGACCACGCTTGACGAGCGCAGAAGCGCAGTCCGCTCGGTAGCCTGGTCAGGCAGTTCTGGGCTGCTCGCATCGTCCTATGCAGACGGCACGATCATGATCTGGGTTGCTGTCGCAGGTCGGTGCCAGGTTCAGGCTACACTGAGGGGGCATGTGCGTAACGTCTACTCACTAGTCTGGTCGGCTGATGAGAGATGGCTCGCTTCGGCGTCTTTGGACCGAACGGTCAAGATTTGGAATCTGGCCACTGGGAAATGCAGGACTACGCTCAGTGGGCATACGGGTCTCGTTAGCTCAATAGCCTGGTCAGGAAGCACGGGGCTGCTCGCATCTGCAGCACAAAACGGCATCGAAATATGGGATCCTGCCACAGGCCAGTACCGGAGTACGCTGAAAGGACACGGCGAACGGATCTACTCGGTGGCCTGGTCGCCTGATGGAAAACGGCTGGCAACAGCATCATCAGACAACACAGCTAAGATCTGGGACCCTGCCTTGGACCAGGGTGACAGTGACACATCTCTCCAGAGTCACAGTAGTGAGGTACGCAGCGTGCGCTGGTCAGTTGGTACACAGCTCGTGTCGGCATCCAGAGACGGTGCATACAAGGTCTGGGATCCCGTCACCGGTCTTTGCAAGGCCACATTTGAGGCGGATGGTCTCGCGGCCAACGATCCGCAGCGGGATCGTGAAATTGACAGCTGGTTGACGAGGCGGTTCGACCTTTACGACTCCGATGAACAGATTGTTCCTGGGTTTATGGACCTCTTCGATCTAGATGATGCTTCTGACGGCCCTGACGGCCCTGACGGCCCTGACGGTTCTGACGGCTCTGACGGCCAGGGCTCTTTTCGGACTCAAACCCTGAAATACAACTTGGAATGGGGAGAAAACTGGGTTACATGCAACCGCCGGGAGCTTCTCTGGCTACCTTCGGAGTACAGGCCGACTTGCGTTGCTGTATTGGGTGCGAATCTTGCGAGTGGTTGCAGCTCTGGGCGGGTGTTGATCTTCAGGTTTGGGGGACATTTGCCCTTTCTGGATTGAGAGGTATTCTGTTCAGGCCAAGTCCTGGGCAGAGTCTTAGAGTCTTAGAGCCTTAAAAGTTGTGTCTTGGTGCCTTGTGCCGGAAGGAATATGCTATGGGTCTATGTGTGGCGTGTTGTCGTCGTAGCCGCCAGCCTTCTATTGAGAACAACTACAATTGCTTTTCTAGAGTTGCGGCCCAGCGGTATGATAGGCTGAGAGACGGAGAATAGTACGGCCGAGGTTAAGCTGGATTGAATGTGTTCTGATTGGCCGAGGCGTGATTACTATGCGTAAAGCCCGCCGATCAAGACCTGGAAAACTCAAAAAAGTGTAAGCCGAGCGGCACCGAAACTAACCTCAGCTGGAAACCTGATCCCTAAAGGCCCTACTATTAATTAGGTCAGCCAAGCTTCCCAGACGACCACGCGCAACCCCTCCACAGCCACTTGGGGCTCCTGGCAGCTTCTGAGAGCCTCTGCGACAACATAATTGGTTTCCGACGAACGATGCGCAAGCCGTGAGCGACTGGAGATTGAAAAAAACGAAAGAAAGCAAGAAACAAAGGAAGCAAGACCGAAAGAGGTCGACTTTCCCTCCCCCTGCCGGAACAGATATACACGTTTTTCTCCCTGAGCTGCTTGAGGTTGCCATGGTCGGCTGGTCATGACGGCCCGTGACGACGAGGAGGCTTCCCCCCCGAGCCGGATGACGGCCGTGACGGCCAGCGGGGCCATGACGGCAGCAGCAGTGAATGCGAAAGACGCAAAGGACGCAAGAGACGCGGACGAGCCGAGTCGGCGTGCCCGGCATGTCGACGAGCTGTGGCGGCGGCTGGATCCGCAGGGAAAGGATCTGGATCTTAAGGGGCTGAAGAAGGGGCTCCGGCGGATTGACCACCGTGGGTGTGCTCCCGCGTGGCAGCGATTAGTTTTGGGGACTGGAGGGCGTCTTTTGCTGACCAGACAGCGATGAAAAATGCCGACGACATGCTGCGGCAGATTATCCAGCTTGTCGACGCGGACGGCGACGGCAAGATCCAATACGAAGGTGCCCCCCCCCCTCCCTCTTCCATCGCCCTTGTCCGCCCTACTGACGAGCTAGAGTTCCGGGCATTTGTCGAGACGGCAGAGCACGAGCTGCTGACGCTCTTCCGGTCGATTGACCGCGACCACGACGGCCGGGTCAACAGGGCAGAGCTGCGCAATGCATTTCTCAAGTCGGGGCTGTCTGTGCCGGCGCAACGGCTGAACGGCTTCTTTGACGAGATGGACGCGAACCACGACGGATATATCAGTTTTGAGGAGTGGCGGTAGGTTCTTTATCTCTCCGCCCAGCACTCACTGACCCAATCGCTCACTGACTCGCGCGATCGCGCGCTCGTAGCGACTTCCTCCTCTTCATCCCGACGCGCGGCGACTCGACGCTTGCGACGGCATTCTCGTACTATGCGGCGACGGTGGTGCTCAATGCCGAGGGCGACTCGCTGGTCAGCGACGAGACGCTCGAAGGCTTAGGTACGGCCGGCTCTCTCTTCTACGCCCTGTTTGGTTCTCTCTTGAAGCTTGCCCAGCCGCCCGCAGCGGAGCCGAAAACGGCAGTCTCGTCGCGGCCGACGCTCGAGTCCGAAGCGGAACCGGTCGAATCGCCCGAGTCGCTCCAGTCCCACGCATCACTCAAATCACACGCATCACATCCACCACATTTATCACAACGAGCACCGCCGTCGCCGCCGCCGCCGCCAATATCGGACAGCGAGGACAACCCGGGGGGCTACGAGATCGACAGCCTGGACGACTTGGAAGACGGCGAGCAACCGGGCGACGACAAGCTTCAAAAGACGCGGCAGGGGGCCGAGAAGAACACCAGGCTGACACAATACCTGCCCCATCCAGGTTACTTTGTGGCAGGCGCGCTCGCGGGCGGCATCTCGCGAACGGCGACGGCGCCGTTCGACCGGCTCAAGGTGTACCTGCTGGTCAGCACGCGGGCCGGCAGCAACGCGTCGATCAACGCGGTGCGCCACGGTCACCCGCTGGCGGCGCTGCACAACGCGGCTCGGCCCATTGCCGAAGCCGTGGCGAGTCTATACCGTGCGGGCGGGCTTCGGACCTTTTTTGCAGGTAGGTGAAGTGGAGGTGGAGGTGGAGGTGGAGGTGGAGGTGAAGTAGATGGAACCGGAGGTAGCCCATTCGCAGCGCTGACTATGTGGCCAGGCAACGGGTTGAATGTGGTCAAGATCATGCCTGAGACGGCCATCAAGGTGAGCTCTAGCATTTCAGCACGCTTTCCTCCGCAGTAGCTGACTAAGCAACCAGTTCGGCTCGTACGAGGCGGCCAAGCGGGCATGCGCAACGCTCGAGGGCCACGGCGACCCGGCGCACATCAACCCGTATTCCAAGTTTGTGGCGGGCGGCGTGGCGGGCATGATTGCGCAGTTCTGCGTGTACCCGCTCGACACGCTCAAGTTCCGGCTGCAGTGCGAGACGGTGGCGGGTGGGCCGACAGGACGGGCGCTGCTGATCCAAACGGCGCGGCGGATGCTGGACCCGAGCGCGAGCAGCAACGGCGGCAGCGGGCGCCGTGGCGGCTGGCGGGCGGCGTATCGCGGCGTCACCATGGGCCTGATCGGCATGTTCCCCTACAGCGCCATCGACATGGGCACGTTCGAGCTGCTCAAGGGCGCCGTCGTGCGCTACAAGGCGCGACGCGACGGCCTGCACGAGGACGACGTGGCGCCCGGAAACGTGGTGACGGGCATCATCGGCGCGACCTCGGGTGCGTTTGGCGCGTCTGTCGTCTACCCGCTTAACGTGCTGCGCACGCGGCTGCAGACCCAGGGGACGGCCCTGCACCCGCCCACGTACACCGGCATCTGGGACGTGGCCTCGCGCACGCTGGCCAACGAGGGCTGGCGCGGCCTCTACAAGGGCCTCACGCCCAACCTGCTCAAGGTCGCCCCAGCCCTGAGCATTACCTGGATGGTCTACGAGAACTCCAAGAGCCTGCTGGGCCTGCCGTGAAGGATTGCCGTGAGGGACTTGTTGTGGAGGGCATGTCACGAGAACTGTTCGTGAGGGGGAGAGGAGGACAACTCTTGGTCTAGGGGCCAGGTCTAGATCTATGGAGTACAGAGGGCCACGCGGCACGCTATACGGCAAGCTGCAGAAGAAAAAAGCTTGTCCTGCCACACCCCGTGGGCCGACTCCATTGCCGCGGCGATCTTCATACCGACGAGCAGCAATGGCCGCAGAGCCATAATGACGTTATGCATTTTTTAGAATAATCTCGGATTTCCGACATGGTTTGGCTGTTGTGCCGAGGGACTAAGTCTTTTTTCTATTGTGCCTCGTTGCTTTGTCCCCCCCCCTCGATTTCCTCTTTTGCGATTTTTGCAATTCTTTTACGATTTTTTTTAATAATCCTCCTTCACTGCTCGGCTTCAGCCGAGCGTAAGATCGGCTCAACCCCGAGGGCCTCGACCTCGTATTGGCAGGCACACGTACGCAATGGCTGGTATCGAGCTGCCTAATGTGGAAATACTAGGCAGCCATCTAAACTGCTACTAAGGCAGCCGTTTAATAGACGGGCAGTTAAGAGCACCTGCCCCGTCTACCCCGTCTGCCAAGACCGTACCTGTCTGGATTCCTTGTCTTTTTGTGCTCCTTCCTCCGGCTTGGCAGAGCGCAGCCGGTTGGTCCTGCATACAGAGATTTCTGGATATAGCGATATTCCATTACCACTGCATTACAGCATCCATTACATTACCTATAACAAACAGTACCAACACAGCATCGCCGTCACCATGGAAAGACAGCCTCTGCTAGACAAGCAAGGCTACTCCGTCGTTGTGCCGCTGCCGCTGCCGCCCCGAGCAGTACTCGAGCGCCGTCGTCGTCGTTCCCCACCGCTGCATGCCGTGCTGCTGCCACTGCTGCTGCTGGTGCTGGCGACGGTGCACTTTTGGGTCCGGCCGCTGTGGTCCTTCTTTGGGTTCGTTGTCTATCCTCGTTTCCTTCTCTTATAATTTGTCATCAGTCTGCTCTGAAGCTCACCTTCACCTCTCAGCCCCCCCTCACCACCACCGACTCATTTCCGTGGCCAGAGTGTCCCCCTCAGCGGACCCATCAAGCTCACCAGCCCAATGTGCCGCATCTATAACACGTACAGCAGCAGCAGCGGCGGCGTGTTCCGGCCACCGCCGTCGACCTATCCGCTGAGCTTTGGTGCCGGTCGCAACCTGACGGTGCGGCAGGCCGTGTCGCCACGCGACCGCGACTCTGTGCACGAGAACGAGCGCTGGCGCCGCGTGCATACCGAGGGCGAGATTGTAGTCCGCCGTGCAGACTCGGCCCACGCGGCCGGCGCCGCCGTCGTCGAGCTCGTCTACAACGACGAGCGCATCCGCGCCGCCGTCTCCATCGTCCCTGGCGACGACCAGGCTCTGTACCTGCACACCGACGACGGCTTTTGGACCGACGAAGGCAGCAACGACGACGGCAAGACCACCATCATGCGCGGCTATCCCTGCCTCCTGGCCCGCATAACCGTCTGGGTACCTGAAAAGGTTGACGACGACGCCTCCCATCTGGACCGCCTCACCCTGGACGCTGTCAATCTGGGCGTCAAGCTGACCGACGGATTGAACCTGACCGTGGCTTCGGCTGCCCGCCTGCGCACGGTGGCTGCCGACATTGTCGCGGCCGCCCGGCTGCCTCCGTCCGAGCTTGAGCTGGCATTTATGGCTGCGCCCACGGCAGTGCCCACACCTGCGTCCGCATCTGCGTCCACATCTGTGGCCAGGCCAGGCTTCCGCTTTGTCGCCGACGATGTCGAAGTGCACCTCACCTCTGGCGACGTCCACGGCCCGTGGGCGCTGCGGCATTCGCTCTCTATCGAGACGGTCTCGGGCGACGTGCACGTCGAAGTCGAGGAGCAAGGCGTTGACGCCACCAAGGAGGACGACCTGCCGTTTCTGCACCTCAGGACCGTCTCGGGCGAGATCAAGTTGCTCGAGGTGCCCTCAACGGCTGCCCGGCCTGGCCACCGGTTGGCTGTCAACACCCGCTCCGGCAGCGTGTCCGTTTTTGATGCCGTCTTTGCCGGCTCTGCGCGCGCCCACGCCGTCTCCGGCGACCTGCGCCTCGGCCTGCGAGTGCTGGCCCCGCCCGCTGGCAGCAACGACTCGGCTGTGCTCGAGACTGCCACCGTCAGTGGCTGCACTTCCGTCGACCTGACGTATGCCGACGGCGACGACCAGCAGTCACTCGATTTTCTTCACTCCAAGCACCGTGCCGTCTCCGGCGACATCGACCTGCACTATCCCGCAGCCTGGGACGGCTTTATTCGCCTGAATGCCCGGGCTAGCGGCAGCGTCTCGGTGACCGGAAAGGACGTCCACGTGCTGCCCGACAATCGTCCACGCTTCCCGCCTCGCATCGGCCACCGCATCGAGGCTACCAAGGGCGCCGCCGACAACACATCGACCATCGAGGCCGAGGCCACAAGCGGGTCGATTCAACTTTCATTTCCGCAGTAGAGGGGGAGCGTGAATGGGAAAGTGAAGGAAAAATGAATGACTATGAGGCGTTATGATACACAAATCTGCAAATCTGATAGCGTTTTTGAAAATTTCTGTCAATGGTTATGTTCATGTGGCTACTGTTTAAAGTAGTTGTCTGATCCACAAACCAGGTGGCAGAGAGCCATCGAGTCTCCGGAGGCAGGAGCAGTGAAGCATGCAGCATGGCAGCCGCGACCAAGCAGAGGTAATGAGTAATAGAGTTAGTCAGCTCTTTAACCAATGGCGATAACAAACTCTTGAGTCAAATCGGTGACATACGCTTTTAATCTCTGTCCGGACCTACCGTGTACATGGAAAGGGGGGGTTACATGTTTTGTTAAAAGAGAAGACGGGAAAGAAGTGAAAAAAAAGAGAATGCATATTGGTAAAAGGGAACTAAGGAGAGGGGATGAGTCCCTGAGGACGAAGATAAAATATCACAGAAGCAGCGTTCTGTACCTGTCTCCCTTACGTGCGTCCCCACAGTCCGACGGGCGTTCCGAGCTTGGCCAGCAGCGCCACACACGCGCCCACCAGACACGCGACCCCGCTGAAGATGGTCGCCTGCAGGTAGCCACCATAGGCCTTCACCATATGGCCGTTGATGGGCGGGCCGACGAGCACGGCGATCGAAGCCAGCCCCATGCCCATGCCAACGTACGTGCCCATGTTGCGCGGGTCGGCCACGCAGATGGACAGTGCCGTCGATGCTCCCGAGATGATGGTGCCCGAGGAAAAGCCAAAGACCACCGAGAACACCACCAGGCCGGCTGTCGAGGAGATCTTGGTCATGCACAAGACGCAGATGCCCGTTGCCGCGGAGCCCACAGCCAGGACGTTGATGCGGCCCAGCCTGTCCGCCAGGATGCCCGGGATGATGCGTCCAAACGTCGACGCGCCGTTGACAATCGCCAACAGGTACGACGCCAACGTGGCGTCAGTGCCGATTGACACGGCGTATGAGGGCAGGTAGAAGAGCGGCATCATGAAGCCGAGGAAGCAGAAGAAGAGCGAGGCGACCAGCATGCGGAAGGTAGGCTGGCGCCACGCCGCCCAGATGAAGAAGTTTGTCTTGCGCGGCGGCAGCCGCGGCCGTACCGTCAGGCACGACACCGTCAGCGCGCCCACCATGACGAAGCCGATAATACGCACCGCCCAGCCAAAGCCCAGTCGCGCCTCCTCGCCTGCGCTGTTGAGCATGTGGCTGAGTGCGATCGGAAATACGACGCCGCCCACCGAAGAGCCTGCGATCATGCAGCCCAGTGCCGCCCCGCGCTTCTTGTCGAAGAACTGCATCGTTGCAGCCATGGCCGGGAATTGCATGCCGCCGCTGCTGAATCCTAGGAGGACGCCTTGGGCTAGGAAGAACTGATAGTATTTCTTGCATATGCTGACCATCATGACAGCAAACACACAGAAGAAAGCTGAGGGGCGAATAACCTGGTAGGTGTTAGCTGAGACGCAGCGAGACGCGGCGAGACGCGGCGAGACGTGAAGACTTGCCTTGGCTCCGTACCGATCAAAGAGTGGCCCTGCCACGGCCCCGGCTAGAAATTGAAAAAAGGAATTGCTGCTGCCAATCCACGAGATCGTGTCCGCACTCTTGTCCGCGAGCTGGTGCGTTATGTAGTACTCCTGAAAGACGCCAAACGAGTTGGAGAAGCCCAATGCCGCAAACAGGATGAAGAAGCCTCCCACTGCCACCGACCAGGCACGAAGGCCGCCGTCGGGCGCGGGCCCGAAATCGACAGGCGCCTTTTCGACATCGCCGCTGGCTGGTTGCCCTTCTTGTTGCCGGCTACTGCTTTTAGTATTATCCTCTGCTGGGCTTATAGCGCCGGCCCTCGTCTCGTCGGACGACGTGTGTCCAGGATCCGTCATGATTCCGTCAGACATCTAGGCAATAGAAATGCCGAGCTGTAATACGAGAGGAGGACTGCTGTGTATGTCGTTTGCTGATGTGTAAGTGCCAGGCGAGAAATGTCTGGGCCGAGCAGAGATGATGAAAGAGAGGGCACACACAGCACAGGGGAAAGTCTCTCTGGTGAGTTATATACGTCCCCTCAATCCCCCAGACAGACATTGCCGGACATGCCTCATCTGGCTCGACTTTCTGCAGCGTCACTTGCTGGCATACCGGAGATGAACGAGGCTTTCGATCGGACTCGGCATCGGGGCCCAGCGATGTGAGTCGGGTTGGCCAATCAGAGTGCACCATTCCACGGACTCGGCAATTTTACTCACAATGACCCGCCTTATCCCCGACTTAGCGAACAACGCGACCTTGACAAACATTCAACGCCCTGATCGCTGACTGCTTCTTTTTAAATCCGTCGGTTTCACTCCCCCAAACTGAAAACCGCATATCGACCATTGGGCACTGGAGGCACCGATAATGGCCGATTCCGAGACTCGACGCCGAAGACGACCAGCCATGTAAGTCCCCCAGCGGACCCCACACTTGAAACTCTGCCTACTGCCCCTACCTTCTGACTCTGGTCTGGACAAGCTCTTGTGCGCTCTGTCGCCGCCGCAAAGTCCGCTGCAACCGCGAGCAGCCATGCAGTAACTGTCTGCGCTCGCGCAAGGACGTCGCCTGCGTCTATGAAGATCTGTCGCCAACCGCGCCCAACAGGCTGCGACAGCCTCTGCTACAGCAGCAACACCGGCTGCCACAGCCGCAGCAGCCGCAGCAGCCGCAGCAGCCGGAGCAGCCGCAGCAGCCGCAGCGGCTGCAGCGTTTCGCTGCCCGGATTTATCCCGCACCAATCTCCACCGATCACAGTACTCAGGCTGTGGTCGCAGCTGTTTCTCTCCGGCCAGCTCCTGCCACAGCCTTGCTCACCCGGCCGGAGGAAACGGATCCACCCTTTGATTTTGATAACTCCCTGGGCCATCCCTCATTCGCCAATGAAGGACGGATGGGCCCCTCAGCGACTCTGTCTGACGGCTGCACCCGCGCGATGAGGCGGCGCATCCGCGAGCTCGAGACACAACTGCATATTGCCCGGAGCAGCCAGCCGAAACGCCACAACGACCTTGATCACAGTCTCGGCCATAGCAACTATCAGCGCCTCAGCCGCAGCTCTGCCCGGACTGCAAGTGCAAGTGCAAGTGCAACCGGAAACGCGACCGCTGTCGCTGCCTCTCCGTCTTCTTGCTTGACACAGCCATCGCCGCTGCAGCCAGAGCTACGCTCTTCCGATGCCGATGCCGATGCCAGTGCTGATGCTGGTTCTCAGCCGCCGCCGTTGATGGAGCCGCCGCTGTCAGGCACCCCGTCGACGTCGCGGAGCCGCGCGTTGTCGGTAGCTGGCTGGCCCGGAAATACAAGTAGTGCCTCCTTTGTAGGCCAGAAGCAAAAGTTCGCGCGCTGCCAGGGTGTTCTGGAATATGGGCAGTTTACAAGCCGCAACGTCATGCACAAGACGCGCCTGTTTGGCCAGAGCCACTGGGTAAACAGCGTTGTAGGGGTGAGTAGACAAGTCGCCCAAGAAGTGGGGAGCAGGCGAGGCTGACAGTGCAGTTCCGCGATATTTTCGAGTCGGTCGGCCTGCTGATCGAAGACGACAAGCAGAGCAAAGTGTTTGTCGACATGCATCGGATCAAGCACCTAGCCCGCATCGTCAAGGCCCAGCGCGCGCCCCAGTGGCCTGCCGCCATACCCAGCCCACCGGCTGCCCGACGACGCGACCTGCCGCCACGACCTCTGGCCGACCAGCTAGTCCAGTGCTACCTGCGCAGCTCCGAGGGCCTGTTCCGCGTCCTCCATGTGCCACTGTTCTGGAAAGACTATGAGACCTTCTGGGCGGACGCTGGTGCTGCTGCTGGTGCTGCTTCCAACACTTCTGCTGCTGCAGCTGCCGCTGCCAGCTCCTTGCCCACATCTGCGCCAGACACACCTTTTCTCGTACAGCTGCGCCTCGTGCTGGCCATTGGCACTGCCAGCCACCCCGAACACGTCCGTCTGCGCCCCAATGCTATCCGCTGGGTACACCAGGCGCTGTGCTGGGCAGCCGAACCCGCCTTCAAGGCACATCTGACCATCCAGACGCTGCAGAACAACGTCTTGCTGCTGCTGGCGCGCGAGGCTGTTGGCGTTGGCGCCGAACTGACCTGGACTGCCGTCGGAAGCCTTCTGCGCAGCGCCGTCTTCATGGGCCTTCAACGCGATCCACTGCTCCTGCCCCGGCGGCCGACCCTTTTGGCTGCTGAGATGCGCCGTCGCCTGTGGAACACCATCCTGGAGCTCACCGTCAACACGGCACTCGACGTCGGCGGTCCGGCCATGCTTTCGCTGGACGACTTTGATACGAAGCCTCCTGGCAACTTTGATGACGAGGAACTGCTGGGCAGAGGCAGTAACAGTGACGGTGCTGGTGGTAATGGCGGCGACAACGACGGCGGGGACTCTAGCATTGACCGCGAGAACTTGGCGGAGGACAGGCAGGCCATTGCTCCAGAAGGCCGCCCCCCAAACGTCTTCACCCAGACATCTGTGGCCATAGCTCTGCGCAAGACCTTTCCGCTGCGCCTCGCCATTGTCCAATTCCTCAACAGCATGGGGCATCGCGGATCGTACGATGAGACCCTGCAGATCGACAAAGAGTTCCGGGCCGTGTATCGTATGCTGTGCCAGAGGCTGGATTCTTTCCAGCGCAGTGGCACCAGCACCGATGGCCACGGCAGCTCGGACGAGAAGCCGATTCCTCACATCCAGCTGGCCCTGATTGACCTGACACTGCAACGCTATCTTTTGTGCCTACATATTCCATTCTTTGGCACTGCTGTGCACGACTTGGCTGCCTATGCCTTTTCGCGCCGCGTGGTCGTGGACACCGCGCTCAAGATCTGGAACACCTGCACCTGTAACACAGCCGAGTATTCTCAATCGAAAAGCGAGATCGCACCGGGGAGCTTTTTTCCGCCTCCTTCCACCGCTCCCTTCTCTGGTACGGGCGAGCTGACCCGCATTGCCCTGCTAGGTCCCAGCTCCTTCCGAAGGATGGCTACGCATGCTTGCATGCTCGTGGCTGCTGAGCTCAAGCTGAAGCTGCTTGAAGAAAATGCCCAGGACGACACGAATCTCATGTCAGCGCTCGCCTCATCTGACCCTCAGATTTCCCTGATCCCCGTCAGGACTGACTTGCTGGCTGTAATCAAGAGCGCTCGCGACTGGTCTCTGAAAAGTATCGAAGCCGGCGAGGTCAACTGCAAGGGATTTTTGTTCTGGCGCTTAATTCTCACGCAAATCGACGGCTTGCGGCGAGGCATAATGAACTCAACAAACGACACACCGGATACAGAGCTGACCCTGGCTCGCGAGCTTGTGTGCAGCGCCGAGGAGTCTTTGGATGTGTGCATGCCTTTGATGGAGCGCCATGTGGCGGAGGGACAGGCGCGTGTTGAGGCTGAAGCCACAGCCGCCGCAGCGGAAGAGGAAGGGGCCATGACCGGAGGACATGCTGTCGAGGCAACTACTCGACCTGACCTTCTCAACTCTGCCACTATCGCCGCCGCTGGTGCTGGTGCTGGTGCTGGTGCTGGCGCAGAAACCAATCTGTTGGCACGACATGATTGTAATGCTATGCCTGATAATATCGAAAATTGGGACTTTCTTATGGCGGACATGCAAATGTCGGATCTGGGCCGTGGCAACGAGCCCTATAACTGGTTGTTCCCCAATGAGCCGGCACATGGACCGCTGTGGTGAAGAAGGGCGCAGCGCGGTATGACAGGCCTGACGGGGGCTCAAAGCCTCCCTAAACTGTGATGGTGCTCTGTTCTGTGTCCATTTTTATTCGCCGGTGGCCACTCGAGTCCCTTTTGAAGCCTGGGACCGAACGTAAAATAGATGAGGTGTCCCCAAAGTGTCCTTTAGTGCAGTAGTAAAGTGGTCAAAGTCAATCACATGTAGGATCACGTGAGAGAGTAAAGAGATCGCCTCGTGGACGTGCAGAAGCGGTTTCAACAAACCCGGGCCGGGAGGTTTCGTTTTGCGCTGCGTTTAGTGCAACCATCGTTGCACGACTGCATTGCGTCTTGCCGTGCCTTGTGTGCCTTGCCCGTCAATTTGCCGTGGGTTCCTCGACGGATGCACTGATCCAGTTGTCAAAACGTGCTTCTGTGGAGTGGTAGAACAGAAGCTAGCCAGTCTTGGATTAGTAGTGGAACCCTTCCATAATCTCACCCCCGCAGCAGCTTTCGAGGCAGCTCTCAGTGGGTGAGCCTTGTCTCTGTTTCCGGTTGGCTTCTACCCGTGTCACATCGGCCAAACGTTCTCTCCTTGTGAGCGACTTTCTTGCCAACAGACTGCACCGATTTGTGTTTCAGCAGCGAGCTCAATTTCCAGCTCTCGAACGGTCTGTCATTAATCACTGGGGCTCTCCAACCACTGGGCCGATCGGCCGCTCGTTCTCCGTTCTCGTGACCCCTACTCCTCCTCCTCTCTGATAAGCAGCCCACGATGGCGAGCAAGAAAGTGCGCCAGAAAATCAGCTATGGTACGGACCCATGGACCTTTGTGCACCTATTTTGCGTCCATATGGACATATTCGCTGACCATATAGTCCTCGAAATCGATTCTCTGTCTGTCGGCCACCGGCTGGGCGTTAATGGTCTTGCTTACGACAGCGACAACTCCATCTTGTGAGGCCGATAGCCCCAATAGCCCAGCTGTCCCCCGACCCCACACCACACCACACCTCTGACCTCTTGTTCCGTGACTGACAAACTGCATGAGCAGATACTCTGGTGGTCGCGATGGTGTAGTGTGTGCCTGGGATATGCATCTTGATCAGCCGAAGAAATCGAGCGACGACGACACAGCCAACGATGACGGTGCCCCAGCCCAGAAGCCAGTCCCGGCTGCAGATTCAGCCGCCAACGGATCGTCTTCGAAAGCGGCAGTATCCCCTGCTCGACAGACAGCGACATGCCGGGCGCAGACGCAGGCGCACATGCACTGGATCAACGACATTGTACTGGCGCAAAACAACTCGGTGTTGGTGACGGCGTCTTCTGACCTGCTGGTCAAGGCGTGGCGACCGCAGGCGGGCGATAACAACAACGAGCCAACGATCTTGGGCCGACACGAGGACTATGTCAAGTGCGTGGCCTCGCCAGGGCAGCAGGCGACGTGGGTGGCATCAGGCGGACTGGACCGGCGCATCCGGTTGTGGGACCTGCAGGGCGGCAGCAGAACCAACCAGATACTAGAGATTGATGTCAGCGGAGAGGAGCGGGCAGAGAAGGGATCCGTATATGCGCTGCGGGCGACAAACAGCTTGCTGGCCAGCGGCGGGCCGGAGTCGACGGTGCGGCTGTGGGATCCGCGAACGGGCAAGAATATTACCAAGTTTGTCGGCCACACGGACAACGTGCGGGCGATTCTGATTAACGCTGGAGGAGACACGGTGCTAACGGCCAGCGCCGACCAGACGGTCAAGGTGTGGAGCGTGACGGCCGGCCGCTGCATGCACACGCTGACGATGCACAACGACAGTGTCTGGTCGCTGTATGCGGAGCGGCCGGACCTGGGCATCTTTTACAGCGGCGACCGGTCTGGGCGCGTGGTCAAGACGGACGTGCGTGGCAGTCTCGACGACATGGATGGCGGCCTCTCGGTGGCCGTGGCGCAGGAGCACGGCGGAGTCAACAAGGTGGTGGCTAGCGACGGCTTCATCTGGACGGCAACGTCGAGCTCATCGATCAACCGCTGGGCAGACATTGACACAGGTGCGGCGCTGCAGCGGTTGCAGCAGCAGCAGCAGCAGCAACAGCAAGAACAGCAACAGTCACCGAGGCCGTTTTCGCCGGCAGACACAATGCGCCCACATAGCTCTTCGGTGTCGACGATAAAGTCGGGCGGAGCTGGAGGCGGTGGTGCGACAGCGGCCGTGACAGCGACGGTGGGCCTAGATATTCCTCCGCGCTCGATCCTGCGCATCTCCAACACGGCGAGGTTCCCACGCCTTGTCTCGGCTGACGCGGTTACGCTGTCGGGCAGCAGCATGCATGGACGTAAAGGCTCTGAGGTGTTGACAGTAGCAGATGACGAGGCTGCGGCAGCCGATGAAGTGGGGGTGGAGCCGATCCAGCGGTTGCCTATGGAGACAATCGAGGGCAACTTTGGGCTGGTTAAGCACCGGCTGCTCAACGACCGGCGGCGGGTGCTGACGCTAGATACGGCGGGCGAGGTGCTGCTGTGGGACCTGATCCGCTGCAAGCAGCTGCGGCGGTTTGGCAAGCGACACCTCGAGGATGTCGAGCCGGAGGTCAACACGACGGAAGCGGTGGCACCGTGGTGCTCGATCGACGTCAGCTCGGGGAACCTGATGGTGGTACTGGATCCGTACAACTGCTTTGACGCAGAGATGTATGCGGACGAGCTCGTGCTGGACGAGCCGTTTGAGTTCCGCGAGGACCAACGCATCAACCTGGGCAAGTGGATCCTGCGGTACCTGTTTGCCCATCTGATCGATGAGGAGATCCGGCGCGATGATGCGTATCGTGCCAAGATAAACGAGGTCATCGACAAGCGCATTGAGGCGGCAGCAGCGGCAGCAATAGCAGCAGCGGAAGCAGCAGCAGCAGCAGCAGCATTGGCGGCAGCGTTGGCAGCGACAAGTATGCTAGATGTGGGCAACATTACTGTCGACGGTATGCAGACAAACGGGACGAGCGACAAGCGTGGGTCGCAGGCCAGCAGGTCGTCAGCTGAGCGGGACGAAAGCGGGTTGAACGGAATATCACCGGGCGACGGCAGCAACGGTTCTGGACTGGCGCTGACGAAGACGACGACGGCGGGTGTGGCGGCCACAGAGGCAGCGGATGGGACGAAGGATGCGACCAAATCAGCGGGCACTCCGTTTGGTAAAAAGTTCCGGATGGGCATGTCGTTCGGCACGAAGAAATTGGGGCGGTCGGCATCAACGAGCGTGCCGGAAAAGCCGGCCGGAGCGACCGGAGCGACCGGAGCTGTGGCAGGAGGAGGGGCGACAACATCATCAGCGGTGGTTGACGGGACAGCAGAGGAAGGGTCGGAGATGGGTTCGGGGGCTGCATCAGCAGAAGCGGACACGACTTTTGCAGGGGTGGTGCAGCGGATGCGAGCCGAATACGATCGGCATCTGGCAGCGACGGCATCGCCGACGGTGGACCAGATAGCATTGACGCGGGTGGAGACGCGGATCACGCTGTGCACAGAGGACGAGGCACCGCCGCTGCGGCTGCCGGCCAACACGACGGTGATCATCCAGGAAGAGCTGCAGGGTGGCAGCATGGAGGTGTACCGAGGGACGATTGCGTCGGCGGGACGGGCACGCGACGTGGACAAGATTGAGCGGTGCGCGCCGCGGTGGCTGGCAGAGGCGCTGCTGGCGAACAGCGCAGTGGGCAAAGAGTCGTTTAAGGTCTCGTTCATCCTGCTGCCGTACCGGGAGGAGGGAGCGGCCGAGGCGACGCTGCCAGACGTGGCGACTCCGGACGGCAGCAGTCGGCTAAATGCGAACCGGATGCTGCGGGTGAAGAAGATCCTGGCGTATGTGGCAGAGAAGATTGAGGGGCCGGCAGAGGGGGCGGAAAAGACCGAAGCGGAGAAGGCGGCGAGAGCAGAGGGAGACGGAGAGGTGGGCGAGGAGAAGGGAGAGACGGAGCAGCCGGAGAAGAAGGAGGGAGAACAGGACATAACAGAAGAGAAGGCAGAGAAGGTAGAAAAGGAAGAGACGGCAGAGACGGCAGAGACGGTGGAAAGAGCAGTTCCTGCAGCCGAAGAGAAGGCTAGTGCTGCGGTAGAGCCGACTGGACCGGTGCTGCGACCAGAAGAGTATCTGGAGCTGTACTGCAACGACCAGGTAAGTAACATGAGAGTGGCAGGATTGAGATTGGACATGGAGCTGACAGTGACGGACAGCGTCTGCCGGATTCGATGAGCCTGGCAACAGTGCGGGCGCACATCTGGAAGAACAGCAGCGACATCCTGTTGTATTACCGGGCCAACGGGCGGAAGGAGATCAAGCCGGCGAGGGGGGGCTAGGGTAAGCGATGTGACGGCATAGGGAGGGGTGGGAGAGGGTGAGGAACCGAAGATGATGCTGTGGAGAAGAGAGGAAGAGAAGAGAGGAGGAGATGAGGGGCAGAGAGGAGAGGCAGAGAGGGGGAAGGATGGCAACAGTAAAAACTACAGGGAAAGAGAGAGCGACACATACACAGATACAGTGACAGTGACAGTGACAGACAGAGAGAGGGCAAGAACGTAAAAGAGAAGGAGCAACGAACGACGAGGCAAGAGCGAAGAGCGAAAAGTTAAACGGCTAATTTCCTGTAAATATATATACAGTACGGATATTTATCCGTGGATACTAATGTACATTGTTTCCCACCTCAGCTCACATTTACAACCACAACCGCGCGCCCAGCGTCAAGACTGACGTGCGGAGGTGCGGGCGCCCGTCAGGGCGTTGACGACCAGCTGGTAGCTGCCGAGGAAGATGGCGCCGCCAATGCTGATCCAGGTGACGCGGGGGCCGATGCCGGCGAAAAAGGCGCGATAGCCGTCGCGGGCGTGTATCTCGCGGACCATGGCCGGTAGGGCGAGGCTGTGCTTGCTGCCATCGGGGCTCAGCATGATGCGCGTCTTGAGCACGTCGAGCGGCGTGGTGACGGCGGCGGCGACGGCGCCGGAGACGCTGCCAAAGGCGGCGCTGGCCACGGCCGAGGGCGGCTGGTCAGGGCTCCAGCGGTGGCGCAGTGCCTCCCAGAGCGGAAACTGCACGACAGTGAAGGGCACCTCGCGCAGCACGGTGGCGGCGCCGCCGCGGTAGAGCGCGCGGGCCAGGGCCGGGGCGCTGCCGCCGCTGCCGCGCACAATGGCCGCCAGTGCTGCTGCTGACGACGCGTGCTGGCCGGCCTGGGCCCGCTGCTTGACCACCTCGGTGGGCACGCGCACGGCACAGGCGGCGATCTCGCCCAGCGAGGCCGAGACCATGTGCACGGCCGAGGTCGATGTCGAGGTTGACGTCGAGGCTGGCGTCTTTTTGCCGAGCCAGCCCTTGACGCTCTCGTACGTGACAAAGAAGAGCGCCGCGCCCGGGGCCGAGCCCACCACGGCGCTGCCCACGCCGCGGTAGATGCCCGAGAAGCCACCGCTGGCCCAGAACTTTCCCGGGCCCGCCTGCAACCGGGTCTTGAGAGTGTCGAGCGGGAAGAGGCTGAGGTCGACTGCCGTGCCGGCGACGCCGCCTGCCAGCAGCGCGGTGGAATAGTCCATGCAGAGATCTTGGCTTTTGTTCTGTCTGCACTCTGCGCTGCCGTCTGCTCTGCCGTGGTGAGGACACTCTGCTTTTCTGTCTGCTTTCCGTCAACTCTGCCTGCAATTCTGTCTGGAAGCTCCGTTGGTCGCTCCCAATTAAGTGGGGCTTTTGTGGATCTGCTACTGGGAAAAAGTTCACCAAAGACCTCTTCAAGAGACTTGCTGCCTCACCACGGCCGACAGCACTCGCCCACTCGCCCACCCGTCCCCATGGTCCCTGTCCTGCACCGCAGCGCTCAGCCGATTTCCGTATCCGAGTTTCTCGATGCTCTGCGGGCGGCTGCACCGCCCAGGTTTCCCAATGCGCGTTGTGTAGCCCATCGGCGAGTCGGTACGTATTTGTTGGCTTCGGCTGTGAGCTTTCATCTTCTTGGTGTCTGCGTTGTTTCAAGTTCTCTCCACTCTTCATATCGCTCTTTCTTGTCATTCTTCCTTGCCACTATTCACTTGTCAATTAGTTACTTGCATGCTACCTTCTACCTATTACTCGTTACTATGCCACCCTTAAGTCTTACTTTTACTCTCACTCATCCCTACTTTCTCACTCACTCTCACTTTACTCACTAACTCTCCCCAGGCCTCGCCATCAGCGGCGGCGTCGACTCCATGGCCCTCGCTTTCCTCTGCTCTCGGGTCCGCCAACTTGACCCCTGGTTCCGCATTTCTGACGCCCCTGTCGGCGGCTTTACCGCCCTCGTCGTCGACCACCGCCTGCGCGAGGGCAGTGGAGTCGAGGCCCAGGCCGTGGCCACCGCCGTGCGCCAGCTCGGCCACCGCGCGCAGGTCTGGACGCTTCCGAGCGTCTTCGGAGAGGAGGGCTCCGCTTCCGCCTCCTCCTCTATCGAGACTATCGCCCGCCGCCTCCGCTACCGCTGCCTCGGAACCCGTCTGGCCCAGAGCCGGATCGTTTCTCTGCTGCTGGCCCACCACGCCGACGACCAGTACGAGACCGTGTTGCTGCGCCTGCTGACCGGCTACGGCCTGCACGGTGGCATCCGCGGCCTGCGCGGCATGCGCCCGGCCATCGACATCCCCGAGTGTCGCGGCCTCTACGGCGCCCACCAGAGCGGCCTCGGCGACGACCAGCGCCTGCCCCAGCCCTATCTCTGGCATGCCCCGTCGCGCCGGGAGCGTCGTCGCATCAAGTCGGCCATGCGCGCAGATGTGGCCGGCGAGGGCGGCCGTCTGCCTGGCTTGGATTTGGGCTCCCTCGACGGCTTGGACCTCAATCTCGATCACAACCTTGACCCCGGGCTCAACTTCGGTCCTGACCTCGACCTCGGCCTTGATCTCAATCTTCTCAGCTACGACTACTCTGCCACCCATATCCTCCCTCTCGACACCGAGGACCTCGGCATCGTCGCCTATCGTCCCCTCCTCCCCTTTCCCAAGGCCCGCCTCATCGCCACCTGCGAGGCTCACAACGTCCCCTGGTTCGAGGACCCAACCAATGCCGATCCGGGCCTCACTCTTCGCAACGCCGTCCGCCACCTCGCCCGCCACCACCGCCTGCCCACGGCCTTGCAGCCGCCCTCGATTCTGCGCCTGGCCGCCAGCTGCCACGCCACCGCTGCTGCCCACGAGGCTGAGGCCGCCCGTCTGATCGCTCGCGCCCGTGTCGTTGTTCGCTTCTCCACCAACGCCGGTACGGCCCTTGTCCGCCTGCCACGCCTCACTGCCCGCGCCCGCCGTCGTCCCGTCATCGGCCCTGCTGCTTCGCGCGTCTACGCCGCTGCCTCCTGCGCCTACCGCCTCGTCCACCTGCGCACCGTCGCCGCCCTCGTCGTCCAGCGCCTCCTGGCCCTCGTCTCGCCCGAGCCGAATCCTTCGCCCATCTCCCAGCTGCAGACAGTGGTCGACACGCTTTTTCCGGAGCTGCTAGAGCAGCCTGATCCAGCCCGGCCGGCCCGGCCGGGCCAGCTAGCCCAGACGCCCCTCGCAAAGCCGTTTACCATCTGCGGCGTGCATTTTGTCCCAGCCGTCCCGTCCCTGTCCACACACCCTCAACCCGCCTGGCTTCTCTCTCGGGCCCCCTACCCGGCTGCCCCCAGTGCCAGGCCTGCCCTCACACTTCCCGCTCTGCCGCTTGCCCGCCGCTGGGACGTTTCCGCGGCTGCTTCCTGGCCCTGGCCGGCCTGGAGCCGCTGGCATCTCTACGACGGCCGCTTCTGGATCCGCGTGCGCAGCCGGCTGCCCGTCTTTGTCGAGCTGCGCCCCTTTGCCGCTGAGCACGCCAAACCGCTGCGCGACAGCCTGGGGACCTCGGCCGCCGCCGCCGCTCTTCAGGCTGCCCTCAAGGCCCACGCCCCTGGAAAGGCCAGATACACCCTGCCAGCTCTGTACGCTATCGGCGACGTTGACTGGGCTTTGAACGGGCGCGAATACTGGCCGGCAGATGAAGCCGGGACCGTATCCGAGAGCGAAAGCCACGCCAGCCACGCCAGCCACGCCAGTCACGCCGGCTACACTGGCCACGGAACACCTCCCCCCAAGGACGCCGTGCAGTGGCGTCGCTTCACGTGGGAGCGTCAGCGGCGGCAGGACGACCACCGGCCGCGCCTTGTCGCCCTGCCCACGCTCGGCGTCCACGTGCCCGGCATCGAGCACTGGCTGCAGTGGGAGGCTCGCTACCGCAAGGTCGACAAGGCCTTGCTCGAGCGCTGTGGAGTCGAGCCATGGGTGTGGCCGTAGGGGGGCTGCTGAGCAGCCAGCAAAGGGAATATATGATCACGTGCTGCATTATGTAAAAACTCCAAATGTACCAACGTGCACGTGCTAGTGCTCTGGCTGCGCTGCCAGCAAGCAGGCACGTTTCCACATTTGGTAGCTGATTAGTGGAACCAACTTCCCAGAAACAAACCAGTTTCAACATCACCCAAACCGTCGCCAGACGGACATGGCAACGCGCACATGCACCCCAGGTTGACAAGCTCGCCCATCTGAAAGGGCACTCGGGCACAGACGCATACTTACACCATCGTCCACCTGCATAGACAGTTGAGCCTCGTTCTCCTCTCCTCTCCTCCCTCTCCTCTCCTCCTTTCTCTCATCTCTCTCCATCTTCCCCTTTTTCTATTCCACTTTCCCCTTCCTAACCGCCTTCTATGATGCTCTCCATCGTCGGTAACCGCTGGGTCGGCCGAGTGCTCAGCGTCCTCGCGCTGCTGCTCACCGCCCAGACGCTGTGGTACGTGTCGGTAACGCCCGCGGACCTGCGGCCGTGGCCGCTGTCTCTCTTGGATGATGGCTACGCGCTGTCATCTGCCGACGACCGTCACGGCAAACTGAGCCGGCCCTCGTCGCCGGGCCCACGGCCACCCTGGTATCCGCCGCGAGCGGGCCTCGTCAACAACCTGACAGCCGCACTGGCCACGACGTCGGGCGTGTATGGCTTCCGCTTTGACGGCTCGCACGTTCCGGATGCCGACTACGGCGTCTACAACTGGTGCAACATGCCGCACGTCCGCCGCGACATCTACGTCGTCCCGCCGCCGGCCTTTTCCCTGCGCTACGTCGAGGTCGTGCACCGCCACCACAAGCGCACGCCCTACGCTGCCAACGCCTTCCCGGCCGAGCCGTACCAGTGGGACTGCACCGACGCCCAGCTGCNCCGGCCGACAGCTCTGAGAGCAGCACCCTTCCCGGCGACGCCTACCTTCGTGCCGACGCTGCTGCCGACGGAAACCCCTTTGTCGCCGCCGCCCCTGGCCTGCACGGCTCCTGCCGCTTCCCCCAGCTGACCCGCGGCGGCCTCGTCGATGCCTGGCAGCACGGCGCCGATATCTACGGCGTCTACCACGACCTGCTGCACTTTTTGCCCGACCTCGCTCCTGCCGACGGCAGCTCCGACAGCTCCGAGACCCAGGCTGCCTGGGCAGCCCAGACCGCCTTCCGCGTCACCAACAACCAGATCACCAGCGAGACCGCCTCTATGGTTTGGGGAGGAATGTTGGCAGCTGCCGGACAAACAGAAAGTCAGACGAGCCAGACGAGCCAAACGGACCACAATGCCTTTGCTTCGCCCGGCTGGTCCCTGCCCTTCTCTGTCGAGCCCGTCGGCCTCGACGGCCTCGAGCCACAATACTCTTGCCCGGCCGGCAGCGACGCTTTTTCCGCCATCACGTCCTCCCGCATTTCCGGCCCCGATGGCGGCGTCTGCCGGTCGCGCGAGTGGGACGCCCACCTGGCTGCTGCCTCCGACATCTTTCACCAGCTGGACGCTGCCTCCGGTGTCCACCCTACCGACCCGGCCTTCCACGTCAGCTTCGACCACTACTACGACAGTCTGTCGGCCCGTCGCTGCCACGACCAGCCTGACGTTGTTGGCGTCTCGCGTGACCTGGCCGACACCGTCTTCCGGCTCGGTCAGTGGGAGTACAGCCGCATGTACCGCGACGACCCCCGCTCGCTCGGCGCCAGCGCCGCCCTCTGGGGCGTCTGGGTAGCCCAACTGGCCTCCCATCTGCGCACGGCTGCTTCCGCCAAAGGAGCAGAAGGCGCAGAGAGCACGACGGGCCCAAGATACCGCCACAACGTCGCCCACGATGGCAGCCTCAGCCGCCTGCTGTCCATCCTGCAGGCCGACGACATGGTGTGGCCGGGCATGGGCAGCGAGGTTGTTGTGGAGCTCTGGGAGAAGAGTGACAAGGCCGCTGACGTGAATGCTGACGTAAGCACCGACGGAGGCCTTGTGCACGCAAACTACTACGTCCGCATTCTCTTTGGCGGCCGCGTCCTACGCTCCTCTCACCCCGACCTAGCCGACCTCGACATGCGCTCGCTTGACGTCCTGCTGGCCTACCTTGATGACTTGGTCGGCCCCGGGGCCGACCAAGTGCCCGGCAAGTGCAAAGGCACCCTGCCGCTTTGGCCGGGCTCGGGGTAGGGAGTCTTATGCAACATTGTCTCTGATGCTGTCAGGACTGCCGTCTCTGGTGTTGTCTGGACTGCCGTCTGTGGTGCGTCTGATCTGTCGTCTCTGCATCTGTTTATGGGCTAACGTCTCTAGTGTTGTCTAGACTAACGTCTCTAAGACAACACCAGAGACGTCAGTCCAGGCAATGCCAGAGACGCCAGATCAGACGCACCACAGACGTCAGTCCAGGCAACACTAGACACGGCGGAGTCAATAAGCGCGGATAGAGGCAAAGCTGCAAGCACAGAAGCAAAAGCAGGGCTACCGATACAGGCTTCATATGCAATTACTGGTGTCTTTTGTCTTTCGGAAAGATATCACACCTGGGCCCCGTCTGTTATATACCATTTGAATTAATCAACCAACGCCATCAATTATGCTCATACATAGTGGTTAGAAGTGACACGTGACTGCCTAATAAACTGTGTGGGCTGCCTGCCTGTGGTTCTGAACTTTTTGGATTCCCATATTCTCGTACCTCTCTCTTTCAGTCTTTCTCTCTCCCTTTCTCTCCCAACCTTTAACCCCTCCGCTTAAACTTGCCCGTGCCACTGTGCTGCCGAGGTTGGCTGCCATACGCCCGCCGTCCACCGCTGCCGCCCTCGGCCTTGTTCTTGGCCATGCTGGCTGCTAGGGTTAGATCGACGCGGGGCGGCTTGGTGAAGCCGAAGCTCTTGGCCACCGCTGTGAGGTCGAGCTTGTGCACGTCAAACACGGACCGCAGGCTGTGGCTGGCGTAGGCGTGCAGATAGGCGCGGAAGCCGTCCTTGGCACTCTGGTGGAGGTAGTAGTTCTGTGCGAGCAGCTTCTCCAGCTGCGCCTGCACGTTGCGCACCTTGCTGGCCGGGAACTCGTACTCGACCACGGGCACGCGGGCCTCGCGCAGATACGCCAGGAAGCCGACCTCGCTCGGCAGCAGAAAGAGCAGCGACTTACCGCGACCCTGCGCGCCGCGTGCCGTCCGGCCGACCCGGTGCACATACGCGCGGCCGTCGTCGGGCGGGTCGAACTGCACGATCCAGTCCACCGCCGGGATGTCGAGTCCGCGCGCCGCCACGTCCGTGCAAAGCAGGATGCCCTGCTCGGCGTTGCAGAACTCAAAAAACGTGCTCGTCCGCTTCGCCTGCTTCTGCTTGCCGTGCAGGTCCAGCACGCCGCCCAGATCAATGTAGCGCAGCAGGTCCGCGTGGTACTTGACCGAGTTGCACGAGCTGAAGAACACAATCACCTTCTTCTTGCCCGCCATCCGCTTCAGGAACGACCACAGCAGCAGGAACCGGTCCTGCGACCCACACACAACGTACCCCTGCTCCAGACCATCCACCGTGCTGAATTGCTGCGCCTCGTCCACGTTAAGGTACAGCGGGTTCGGCCGCAGCGACACCTTGGCCAGGTCGTCAATCTTCTGCGTCTGCGTTGCTGAGAACAGCATCGTCTGCCGCTCCTTTGGCAGGATCTGGACAATTTTCCGCAGCTCGTCCTCGAAACCAACCTCCAGGATCCGGTCAGCCTCATCGATGATCAGCGACCGCAGGTGTCTGTACAAGAAGTTCGGCGTGTTCTGCAGGTGGTCCAGCAGCCGCCCCGGTGTCGCCACCAGCAGGTTGACGCCGCGTCCCAGCTTCTCCGCCTCCGCCCGCCGGTTGGCACCCCCCATCACGATCCCCGTCGTCTGCGTGTGATGTGCCATCAGCTCCTGTGCCACACCCCAGATCTGCAGCGCCAGCTCCCGAGTCGGCGTCACAATCACCACACCCAACCCGTTGCGCGGCTTGAACTTGAGCGCAAACAGCATCTCCACTGCCGGCACCAGGAACGCCAGCGTCTTGCCTGACCCCGTCTTTGCTGCTCCAAGCACATCCTTGCCCGCCAACAGTGGCGGAAGCGCCCGTCGCTGGATCGCCGTCATCTTCTCGAATCCCATGTCCGCTAGCCCCTGCTTCGTCCGGTCTGACAGCGCCAGGTCTGCAAACCGTCCCGAGCCACTCTCTGCGTCGTTGTCGCCCACTGGCGGCAGTGTCAAGTTTGCCGTGTCAGCGTCCTCGTTGACGGCTGGCAGCGGTGGCGGCGAGCCACTGTCATCGTCTTCGTCAATGTCCGCGGCGACGTCGTCAACTTTGTTGGCTTCCTCGACCTCCTCGTCCTCAACGTCTTCCTCAATCACCGCGGCCTCTTCCGCCTCCTTCTCCGCCTCCTTCGCAGCCTGTTTCTCTGCTTTCCGCTTGAGTTTCTTCGCCTTTCTTGCCTCCTTGGCTGCGTCGGAATCGTCTGCCGCTTCTTCGGCAGCAGCTGCTGCCAGCTTAGCCTTCTTCAAAGCCTTGCGGTCGGCATGCTCGTCGCCTGAGCGCTTTTCAGCCTTTGTCTCCTTAAGCTTCCGCTTTTTGCTCAAGTTTTCGTCCATTTTGTAGCTGTATCTGCGTATATTTGCGTAGAATTTGCAGAGTCGTTCGTCTCGCTCTTGTGTTATATGTATACGCTACGATCGGGGAAAAAAATTACTGAGAAATTTCACCGACAAAAAAAAAGAGCAAAGATCGGCAGAAAAATATTATTATGGGGCAATGCATCGCATTATCACTGATAACGGATAAATATCAGCCCGATCCGTAATTGGCAGAGTAAGCTACTAAATAAATCGCTAGTAGTAAACACTTCTGTCTATTTCATTTCTACTTACAAGCGCAAAAAGCGTACCTGCGCGGTTTAGCGTAATCGTTCGTTGACAAATATAAGGCTTTACATTCGTATACGGCTTTAAGAGGGGGTTTAGAAATCAAAGTAAGTAGTCAGGCTGCCGTCAAATTAGCTTGCGAGAAGGAGGTTAAGAGACGTCATCTCGTATGAGTTTGGTTATATTCGTGATGCCTCTTTCAGCACCAGAAGTACCATAGGTATAAAGAATCCGCTCGTTTTGTCCTTTTTTCAGTACTACCTTCTTTAATATTGCTTATGTCTTCTGTTTCTTCATTTTCGTATATTTGTGAGAATGAGACGTTTAACTTACTAGAGCATAATATTACACATACGGAAATGTTTTTGTTAGTTGATGTTTTTGTTAGCTGCGATTCATATGATATAACACGATAAAGACTTAGCCATGCTTCGTACTTATGGTGCGAGTAGCATCCATATTTAGCGACCCTGGAGGCATCACTAGCTATAGGATGTCCCGCTGAAAATCAATGAACCTATGCTACACCTATGGAGGTGATCCTTCAGTCTCTGAGGCGAAATTATTGTCAAGGACGAGGAATTTGCAAAACAAAAAAAAAGTTCTTCAGGGGTTTGTGTCTTCGTAAAAAGGGATATTACTGTTCTGCAGTACAATATCTCAATGGTCTCGACGATCAGAGACGTTACTTATTCTCTTCTTGTACTTGCCTTGCCCCTATATCTTTCATTCTTCTTATTAGGTATTGTCTTGTTTGATATCTTTTCTCTCATCCTCCAGTTTACGCATCATAAGTTATTGATTCCCCTTCTTGGCCAAGCTGTTGCCTCCAACTATTTTTCCGTCTTCGTGTAATTTCATGATCTTGAATCTCTGCGATGTCTGAAGTTTCCTTGCTTCGCTCTTGAACTGAACCCTGTAGTTCCATGTTGTGCTCAATGTCTAGCTCTTCCATGTCGCCAAATAATGACTGTTCAAGCAGACACCAAGATATGCAATCCTAGTCCGAACCCAAAACTACCCAAAATGAAATGACAAGTCGAAAAAGATGAATCAGTCGTAATCATACATCCGCACTTAGTGCAGCGTCCCCGGCGTCGGCTGCTCGTGCTTTGCAGTCGAGCCCTTGCCTCGCCACGTGCTCACGGCGTCAATACCGGCTGCATACCTCACCTCCTCAGTTCCATACGCTCGCGGGGTCAGCTTGATCAGCGTATGCAGAGGCACGTTCATCCACGGGCTCTCCTTTTGGTCCTTTTTCATAAAATATGCATAGATACACCGCAGCACGGCCTGGTGGGTGATAATCAAAATATCCTCAGACCGCTCTAGCTCCATTATGATGGGCTCAAGCCTGATAACGACGTCGCGGTACGACTCGCCGCCACGATACCGGTAGTTGTACTTGTCCTCGTCGCGTGCGCGGAAGTCTTCAGGAAATTCGTCCTTGACCTGTTGGTAGGTGTAGCCGTCGCAAACACCTGAGTCCAGTTCGTCAAGAGCCTTCCACTGCATTTGGTTGTAGTCCTTGGGCAGGTGGCGGGCCGTGGCGATGGTGCGCTTGAGCGTAGAGGTCCACACTGTAAGTGGGCGGTCATCCTGGTTGGGTGTGAGCGAGGAAAGTGCACAAGAGGGAGGCGATATTGCTTACACCAACTGACTGTCGCACCAGTTCCGGCAGCTTGAGGGCGTATTTCTCGCCGCGGGGTGACAACAAGGCGTCACCGCCAATCCGGCCGTCCAGATTATACATGGACTCGCCATGCTTGAAAAAAAAGTTAGAAAAAATCCCCACCAAAAATAAACAGACAAGGGACAAAGGGGACAAATGCACAAAGGCAGGAAAAGACGCACTCTCGATATCCACACAGATCGTGGGCGAATGTGCAGATTCATCAGGTAGTAGACAATGCGGCTCTGCAGGTAGTCCTTGATGCGGCTGATAATGACGCGGCTGCCGACGTCCATGATCTTGAGGTAGGTGAGGTCATCCTCATCACCGTCCTCGTTGATGGTCTTGTAGACTTTTTCGTAGTTGCGGATGCGGTTGCGGAAGTCCAGGGCGGCCTGCTCTGGGTCCTGGCCCTTGTAGTCAGGGCTGGTGGTCTTGACGTCGCGGATGTTGGCCATGATGAGGTCCTCGTTGTCACACTTGCTCTCGACAAAGAGCACCTCGACGCCTGCAGCTGTGCAGGTGTCGGTCACCCATTTGCGGCGCTCTTTGGTGGAATTGGTCGCATCTAAAATGCCGACGACACCGCCGGCACGGAACCACTTGAGCATGTCGGCCACAGCAGCTTCAGCTGCGGCCCGACGCTTACGTTCGCCCTCCGGGTTGTTAATATCAAAGAAGTCAGCCGACGGCTGTGCCGAATCCTTGCGGCGATAGTTTCCAACATTGAAGGTCTGGGCTGGGATGGATAGCCACTGCAGATAGCGTTGGGCTGCAAAGATTGTTAGTCCGAGTTTCAATTTACCCCAGCTTTGCCTTTCCACCCACTCCCGTTGACGGCTCGCTAATAAGTGAGGACACACCTTTCTGGGCAATAAAGCTCTTCCCGCGGGCGGGCAGTCCCACCATCACCACGCATACTTTGACATCCTCAACCTGGACACCCAGGCCGTTAGTGCCACGTGCCATGGCAGTGGTGCAGTTCAAGCTACAGCAGAAACACAAGAACGGGCACGGCAGTGAAACTGGAGAAATGAGCAGGACGTTGGGGGCGGCACTAGCAATCCCATCCGGCGAAGGGGGAACCGGGGCAAGGGATGGCGCGGGGGCGGTGTGGTGCGGTGAAGTGCCGTCGGTTCTCCTTGACCCGACGGCTTGCGGGTGATGCCGGGTGAAAGAAAAATATTAAGTGTCGGCCAGCTATTAGCGGGAAGCCGAATGAAGCTCCTTCAAGCAGCGATGACAGGGATGCAGCACTTGGAACGGCGACTTGGGGGGAAGAGAAGGGCAAATGAGCAGAAATTCCCGAATTGGAACAGGAGAATGTGAGGGTAGAGATGTAGGCTGCGTGAGAGTGATAAATGGGGAGATGGATGAAGCTCTGGTTCCCAGATCGATAGATGGCTCTGGAACGGGCGATAATGACGTCGGGGCGGGGAAGCTTTCTCAGGGCAGGAAAAGGTGAACTTGGGGCACGAATGGGGCAGAGATGCTAGATAGAGAGTTGAGAAGGGACAATGCAGAAATAAGAAGAAGAAGAAGGAGAAAGGAAATGGAAAGTTTGAATGAACAAGAACGAGAATGAACGGCGACGCATGTCATTGGGACAAGCGAACGTGTGATCAATTGCGCGGGCGGTGTACCACAGCAGCAGGTCACCCATTCACTGGACGCTGCCGGCTTTACAGCAGGGGAGAGCACGCGCCAGCCCAAGGACAGGCGTTGCAGCCGAAGACTGCCCGCCCGGGCTAGCGGCAGTTGACGGGGAACAGACACGGATGGTACTCGTACTTGAAGTTTGGCGGAGGGAAACGTAAGAACAAAGAGAACGTCCCCAAGGAGAGCAACGAATAGGGGAAAAGGACGGGAAACTGGAGTTCCGAAATGGCATGTCGAAGCGCTGTGGAACGCCCCTCCCTTCCCCCCAGACAAGCAGGCACCCCGCAACTGGAAAACGCCGTCCTAGGATTCCTAGAGATCTGCTGATCCTTGGTTTACTATATTCCCAATTGTCTTTCGAGGGAATAAATTAAAAAAAGAAAGAAGGGATGTTTTGTTTCTTTTCGACCCCTCACGCCATCTTCATCTTCAATTGCAGTTCTTTCCTTTTTTTTTCTTACAATTGCTCTTCTCAATTGCCCTTCCTCGTACTTCTCGTACTCGGGTGCTTTGCTCTTTCCGCTCTGGGCTTTAAATGCAAGTTCGGCCCGGGTGATGTGAGAAGATGCAGGAAACAGGAGAAGGAAAGGGCAAAAAAGGAAGCAGCTTTGCCTCAGTCTCGGGATTTCCTGTCACAGGAACCTGTCACAGGTTGGACTGCATCGTGCCTTCCCACGGCGCCGGGAACACCAGGCCGGACGTTGGACTTGCCCCCACCCCATGTCCACTAGACAGCACGTGATGCACAATGCAAAGAAACATCTACGAGTACGAGCACTCGTTACTCGTACTTGTCCAGGCAGACGAGACTCACTTTGCTGATGCTCCAGGTGTTGGCACGCATACGCGTGGCTGTCGTAGGTGTGGGCGGACCGGCAGCGACGCCTCTCATGTTGTCGCTTGTTAATCAGGGGTCACCGACCTTTCAAGTGTTTTCAGAGGGTCGTGACCTCGACAGAAGGCAGCAAGAAGGGACGGAACGTAAGATGAGTGGAGTTGCGTAGGTTGGTAGAATGGGCAGCTGCGTCAGCGCGACGTTACGGCGTGCATCTATGAGCAGAGAAGGTGGAATGAAATCGAGTGATGCGAAACGAAGTACTCGTACGGAGCATGAACACGATGAATTGGAGTCTGCAAGTACAGTGACTTCTCAACGTTGGGTGTAGTAGGTAACGGCTTTATCGGGGTTGGAGATAAGCATCTTGCTCCATGCGGGGTGTTGAACCCCACCATCAGCTGGTTGCTGAAGGAACATCCGCCATGGAAGATAACGATACGATATCAACGTCTTGCTCTTATTGCGGCTACAAGAGTCGTGGAGGCCGCTGAGCGGGGCTGAAAAGCCATGTAAGACATTTTCTTCCCCTTTCTGCCCAGCCAAATCAGAAAGGGACGTATGTTGCTGGGAAGTTCTAGTATGCTGCCTAAGACCCAAACACACGGAAACAGAAGGGCCCATGTCTGGATTACTCATCATCAGCTATGCCGACATCAGGATCTTCTCTTACCAACCGGAGAAGAGCGGCTCGATGTCGCCGTACGAGTAGTTCCGCCCGGGAACGACGCTCGTACCTTTTATCATTTCAAATCACGTCCGTCTTCTTGTCTCTGCCGAGGTGTTGTGCCCCAACAGTTTCAACTCGGCAGCCTGTGATGGTCGTTGGCGAGCAGGCCTTGGAGCTAGGCCGCTCCTCCAGTGTGGGATAAGGCTGAACGGGCACCTAATAGCGCCTAAATCCCCACGACGGCCCCAACAAAATCGCACTCTCGACAACTGTGGCCATCGGCAGTATCGCAGCGTCTAATACCACTCATTACTTGGTTCCATGCTGGTTTGAATCGTTGCAGTCACCCCCAAACTCTAGAGGCTAGATTCGATCACTTCTCTGCATGCCCTCTACTGAAAATGAACTCCGAAACAGTTAATCCGGCCTCATCGGCCTCGTCGGCCACGACGGCAGCTGCTGCCAAACCCGATCCCCTTGCATTCATGGATAGACTGTCTAAAGTCGTGTATCTCTATCGTCCTCCAGAATTCGGTCTTGCTGATGCCACATCTATGGCACGCCCCACTGCCCCAACACTTGTCATTGTCTGCTCCTGGATGGATGCTCAGCCGGTCCACATCGCAAAGTATCTGGCCGCATACCGCGACGGCCTCGTCTTTCCGGACGCCGCTGCCTCCCGGCCGCCCTCACTGCTGCTTATCCGCAGCAACAGGAGAGAGGTATTCAAGCCCGCCCAGGGTGCGGCTGCGGTGCTGCCAGCAGTTCCGGTGATGCGAGCCTTCCTACCAGAGCTGCAACAGAGCCAAGATGAGGATGATCCTCCCCGCCTGCTCGTGCACATCTTTTCCAACGGCGGCGGAATAATGCTCAACCACCTTTATAACGCGCTGGGTGCTGTCGACAATGTCTGCCTCCCCCGCCACGTTACCGTCTTCGATTCTTGTCCCGGCCGCTTCCGCTATACCGTGGCCGTAGCCACTATGACTGTCGGCCTGTCCCACCGTCCGCTTCTAGTACGTCTCGCCACGCTGTCTGTGGTGCATCCTCTTGTGATTGGCTTCTGGCTGCGCACGCGATGGCGACGGTTGGTCGGCCGTCTGGCCGGCTGGCTGAAGGGCAGCAGTAGTAGCAGCAGCAGAACAAACCCCACCAGCATCATTTCCGAACCTGAGATAGTCGCCGAGAGCGTTTTGGACGATGCATGGTATCCACACAACAAGGCAGGCGGGCCCAACCGCATCGAGGTCCGCCGTGCGTATCTGTACTCGCGCGATGACCAGCTTGTGGCTGCTGACGATGTGGAGCTGCATGCAGACGAGGCCCGGGAGCAAGGCTTCACGGTGGCACAGATGGTGAAGTTTGCGAGCAGCGGACATGTGACACACGCGAGGACGGACCCGGTGCGATACTGGCAAACGGTTCGGGAGGTATGGGCTGGGATCAAGGAGTAACAATGAAAGACGGCCACCATAATTGCAAGTATCCAGATTCTCGCATGCCGGGAGAATCAAAAGACAGAGCACTGCTACGGTTTCTTCACCTGAACATCATTTAATGAGCGACTTGGGTTTGTATTTGTTGCCGACTAGCATTGATCATAAAAAAGACGTGCTTGGGCTGGCTGTTAATGAGAGAAACCAGCAAAGCGTTGCAACGCATCGAAAAGCTGGGCGATCAGCTAAAGTTGAGAACCACCACTCAGTAGGCGGCGTTCTGCTTCTTGCGAAGCTCAAAGACCTTGAGAGCTTCCTCAGCGGCCTTGACGCCGCTGAGGGCCATGGCGCCAAAGGTCGGGCCCATGCGGTTGGCCCCGTCGACCTCGGACAGCTCCATGCCGCCGACGATGAGACCAGGGACAACCTCGCGGGTGTTGCGAACAATGGCATCTTCGGCCGTCTGCATGTCGAGGCCGCGCATGCCGCCGAGGCGGTCCAGCGCCTGCATGCTGACGAGGCGCTTGACCGAGAAGGCGCCCATGGGGCCGTCGTGACCGGTCGTCGAGATGACCACCGGCGCGTTGATCGTGTTGGGATCCATGCACGACTGGTCGTCGTGGTGCAGCGACACCAGCGTCCAGTTGGTGACGACGCCGGCGATGCGGATGTTGTTCTCGCCGTTCTCGTCACCCTTGCGCGTGATCAGATCCTCCACCGCCGTCGCGTTGAACAGCTTCACGTTGGGGAACTGCAGAACCTTGGACAAGACCGTCGACGTGAAGATGGCCGCGTGGCGCACGACCACAAAATCGCCCTCGTCCTCGTAGGCCACGCCGACCTCGCGCAGAAACACGTCTGCCGGCTTGCGCATGACCATGGCCGAGAACAGTTGGCCGCCCAGCCAGGCACCTCCGCCCGGCGCCACACCTGCCTCCAGGATGGCGATGCGCAGGTCCGGCCGCAGCTTGGCCAGCGTGTAGGCCGCACTGAGGCCACACGAGCCCGCTCCCACGATGACAATGTCCGACTCCGCATAGCTGTCCAGGTCCTGGAAGTAGCGGCGAGTCATGGCTCGCGACACTTGGCTTTCGCGGATTGGCGCAAACCCGAACCCGTCGTCCCAGTGGCCCATGAGAGCCATCACCTCCGGGCTGAGAGGCTTCTGCATCCAGGCAGCAGCTGCCTGAGCCGACGATGACGACGGGCTAGCAGAGCCGTCACGGGTCTTCAGAGCCACAACGGCCGGGGTCGCGCGGACATCCTCAACGGAAACTGCGGAAGGAGCCATGATGGTCAAACTGTGCCAGCACAGGTTAGGATACGTGAAACGGGAAGATAATGGGGAATAGGGGGAAGCAAGCATGATCCTTTCGCTGGTATTATCCAGATCAAGTTAACAGCCGTATGATCTCAGCCACGCCGCCTTGCTCCCAGGGGAACCAACCCAGAGGAGCAAGACAGCGGGCACCGGCTCACGCATGACGCTTATCATACAGTTACCTGATGACCATCGGCCATCTTGATACTAGAATACATATCGAGCGAACGAAGCCATGATTGCCTCGGATAAGGGGTAGGACGGTCTGAATTTTCAGACCGGATGTGTCCTACAATAGGTTTTACTGCACCGAAGAAGTCAGTAAAACCAGGTCCGCAGTCCGGGAGGAGCGGGGACTGGAAATCCGCAGCATGAGGCAAAGTTATATACTGGTTTGACTGGGTACAGACTGTAGGTGTCTTGTAGTGTATGGTACTTCTGGCGTTGCCGTTTAATGGAGAGCGACGTTGGTACGAGATGGAAGCTTTTAAGGCAAAGAAGAGAAAGAAGAATAACTTTTGTGTGGCGCCAATGGGTTTAAATAGGCCAAGTGCACGTCATTGGCATCGGCAACCTTCGGAGAAGAGAGGAGGGGGGGGGAAGAGGGGCAGAATACGGCACACCTACAGAATTTGTAGACCAGTGAGTATTCCTTCGAAAGTAGCAGCAACTCGTGAGCTTGGAAGCTTATGCTACGAAGTGATGGCCCTCCACATTGCAGCCGGCAACTGCTTGGTCTTTGAGAACGCTCATTCGAAACATCGAGTTAAGAGATTTCTGCCGGCACAGAGTACGTCTGAGACGTTTCACAGGCAGTCATTAAGAGCGGGCTCAGGGCTTGTTTGAAAGATAATTGTGCCGTCCATAAACTGTCGTCACGGACGGTACTAATGCGCGAATACACCGGAAACTCGCTCACATTGAAGTACTCGGGGTCAGCAAATGATGTGCACGTGATACTTTACACGTGACGCTGCAGAACGACTCCTGGATCGTTTCAGCCTAGCTGCTGATTTCCGCCGGCAGAAAAGAAGATGGGGGACTCGGGGGACGATTGGTTGTGTCGGCATCCAACCAATCCATCCCATTCTTGAAAATTCAATCATCGCATCGCATCGCATCCTTCTCTTGCTCTCTTGCCGTCGCCTCTCCCCTTTTCATTCTTTCCGGCACCCTCCCTGTCCGCCACCCGCCACCATGGCCAATCCGAATGCCCTCTTCCTGCTCGCGGACCACATCAAGCTATCGCTGTTAGAGCGCCAGCGAACTAAAGCACTCGACCTACTACAGGATACCACAAATGCCACCGGCGACGGTAGCAACGAAAGTGATGCACAGGATGGCCAAATCTCACGCTCGCTGGATCAATTTCGCGACGGCCTAGAGGCGCTGCAGCGAGAGCAGACCCGATTCGAAGGCAACGGCGAAGCAGGGTATGTGTTACGAAAATGAGACAGGGTGAAGATGATACAGGGGATGGAAAAGCAGACAGGACGAAAAGGGAAAGAGAAACATGGGAGAGAGATGGTTCATGGATGGAAACCAATATTTAGGGAGGCGAAAACGAAAAGAGAAGAAAATAGAGAGAAAAAGAAACAAGAAGGAACAAAACAGAGGACAGGATCCGCTGACATGTCCCTCCAGAAAAGCACTCGCCATCGCCGATGCGCTCCCGTCGCTGCAGAAACACCTCGCCACGCTGACGGCACAGTTCCAGGGCGCACCACTATCATCGCCATCGTCGACATCACGCATAGGCGCCGCCGCACCTCCTCTGGCTGCTACCAAAAAGGCCGTCCGCTTCCAGGACAAGCCGCTGCCGCCGCCGCCCGGAGCCCGCGAGGTCGCCGGGCAAGGCGCCGCAGACAGCAGTGTCGACCTTGAGGCCCAGCGCGCCGGCCTCTTCAATCAGCCGTATCGCGATGAGCCAGAAAATAGCAGCAGCGCTGCCGATCGCTTCGCGTCCCAGGACAACCCAGAGCTGCTGCAGACCCACGCGCGCATCATCGCGGACCAGGACGCGCATCTGGATGTGCTTGGTGCCAGCATCAGCCGCCAGCGTGAACTCAGCATGCAGATCGGCGACGAGCTCGACAGCCATGTGGCCATGCTCGAGGAGTCGGAGCGCCTGACCGACCGCCACCAGACCCGCATCGACCGTGCCCGCAATCAGGTCGGCCGCATCGCCCGCACTGCCAGCGACTGCAAGCAGATGGGCATCATCGTCTTCCTCATCGTCATCCTCATCCTGCTCATCGTCGTTCTCAAATAGAGCCAAAGAGACCCGCTGGCGCTTCCAGCCTGAGCTCTAAGGCCTATCTTACTAACCACCCACCTTCTATTTCCTACTGCTTAGAGCGGTTGCATAGTCTGGCGTTCTGGATATTCTGTTCATGTCCCTTCAGTTTGGGTAGCCTGTTGATCTGCTCCTTTCCCTTCCCGTTAGTAATATATTTCAGGACACGCGATATACTTCTATGTTCTCCCACCGCTACCGTGCCTCTTTACCAGTAACTGCTTCTGTTGTCAACTACATTTGTTTTATTGGCCTCTCGACTGTTATAGGTACGTCTTCTATCGTGTTTAGGGACAGGAGAATTCACTTGTGTCAACGCACTGTTACCGCCCTGCTGGCTGCATCCTCGAAGTGAAATCTAAAGGATAGCCCGCCAGTATGCAGTGCAATCTATAGTCGGAAGCCTGAAAAAAAAAAAGACTCGAAAAATGAAGAAGCCCAAGCATGAAAACCAGACGCGTTTACTGCTTCTCGGCAATCCGCCGAAGGAGAGCGAAATTACCCACGACCAGGAAGTAACGAAGAAAAAAAAAACCCCCCCATAAAAGGAAACGTAATGAAATCAGAAAAGGCAAAGAAAGCCAGGATGCCAATCCGACAGAATATGTCGCCACTACTGTGCAGTTGGCAGTGCTTGCAGGCTTCTTCTACGTTCGAGTGATCCGGTTGCTTGAACCTTTAGGCCATGGTTGGAGGCAGCATTGTGTTAGCCTCACTGTACCGGCCTCCTTATCAGCGAATGATGTCCCCCTCTTTCTGAATTCCCTCGAGATCTTCGAGAATGTCGCTACCCCCAAGCATGCCCACGCCTCCCGTCGCGGGCTTGTTGTCAGAGGGCCAGAGCTCGTAAAATTTGATGCTTCCATCACTTGCAGCAACGGCAATGCATCCTTCTTTCAGGGTGCGAGTTGTCCGGTCATGCTGTTTGTCATTATGGAGTTCTGTTTTCGGAACGTAGTGAGGTCCTTTCATACATGAAATCCCGTACAGGGCTCGGTGCTCGGTCTCCCATTCGATGGTGTTTACCTGTTTGCAGTCTGGCCATGAATACACAGCTATCCGGACCGCATGCCCTGGATGCACGAAGCCGAATGTGGCCGCAATCTCTCGTCGATTACTGCTCCAGACCAGACTCGTTACCTGAGATGACACAAAAATGGTCGCAAGTGCGGCACCCGATGTCGTGTGAAAAAAGTGAATGCATTTGTCGTTTGAGCCACCACCTGTTGCAACAAGGCCTTCTTGCCATGGACAGAAGGCAATTGCCTTGACAGCAGCCCCATGTTCCCACCGCCAAGTCTCCGCTCCTGAACTGATCCGGCGCACAAATCTCTCGCTGAGAACCCGGTCCCGAACCTCGCTGCCGCTAGGCAGAACAGCTCTGAGCAGACTTCCTTCATCCTGTATAAGCGACTGGCCTTGTGATTGCTTCACTGAAACGTTCCCATCCCACCCCAGGCGATGAGATCTTGGGAGAACATCAGCATGGAAGAAATTGCAAATATTGTCGTTTCCACCTGTTGCAAAAGACCGGCCATCAACAGACCATGCAAGTCCGCAAATTTGCTGGTAATGGACCGAGATTCGAGCTACCAGCGTCATTTCCCCCCTCCAGCCGTCACTTTCGACCTCCCATGTATCAGGCCACTCGACGACATAATATAGCACTTGTCCGGTATCATCGCCCACCAACAGATCTTCCGTCTCGACAAGTGAATTTAGTTTGTGCGGATTTCTGGATGGGCGTGCCGTGCAGGTTGGGCGCCAGCTCAGACAAGAAATAGGAGCGCTCTCTTGTATGGCCATCCGCGAAACTCCAGACTCGTACATGGACATTAAGCCAAGCATGTTGTTCGAGCGCCCAAATGCCAGTATGCTTTTCGCGCCTTGGGTAGAGGAAAAAGCCAGAGATGTGAGCCAGACGCCGGTATCACGGGAACCGTTCAACAGCTTCGCACCGTCTTCCTCTGTCCAGCGGTAAAGCAGATCTCCCAATCCAACGGCAACGGTTTCGCATGTTGGCGTGAAGGCCAAAACAGAGCAGTAAAAGTCGTCTCGCAAATCAGGTGCAGAGAGAATCCTAGTGAAGAACGATGAGCAAGAATCCGGCACACAAGCATCTGAAGGAGTACTGGATTTGAACCAACCGTAATGGACGGATTTTTGCTGCATATCCTTGTTTCGGTGTTTCTGAAGGGTTGGAAAATGAGTAAGACAATACATCCATGAGGACATGAACCAATTTCGATACTTACGCGCTATTGGCTCCTCTCTTGTCCACGTCGTTCCATTCCAAGCCGTCTTTTTCGTTCTGGAGATTTTGCTCTTCCACTTAGGTGTCGATAGTTTCAGATCAAGGTTGCAACTGAGAAATCTAGAGGCAAGATCAATGTCTAAAGCTGCAGCCAATCGACCCTTGTGTTTACACTCGTCATCGGGCTGTTGCGTGCTGTATACGAACTGGGAGGTAAAGTATGGGGCGTTTGTGCCACTTTGAACCAAGTTTCCGCGCCCATCATCCACCGCACCGGTGATAGGGGGAATGGTCCCGATAGACCAAACAGATCCGTCGCTGGGAAGGAAACCGGTATGTTCGAGGTCACTGTTATGATCAACCGAACCCAGAGTGGTCCTAGCTCTTGTCTGAGGTACAATTCCAGCCTCATGCTGAAGCGCCTGGCGGCTGTCTGCATCTGTTGGTGCCGGGTTCAAACGAGACCGCGTAGGCGAGAATACATCAGGAGAAAAGTCACTGTGGCGAAGATGTTTTTCTGCTGGAGTTAGATCGCCGGATAACTTTGTGACATGAAATCTATCGGATAGAGGCATTGGGGCACTATTCGGGTCTCTGGGGTGAACAAAACGATCGGGGCGACGGACAGACGGAGTTGGGGGGCTTGTATTTGAGACTTCAACGTCGAGCCCATGCGGTAAAATGAATTTTGGCGGTGGTGTCGAGAAAAAAACAGAGGAAAGGCTGGAGCGGAAGTAGCTATGCAGCGGCCTGGGCAAGCTGGATGTGAACTCATTGTTTCTGGGGTTGTTGGAGCGGCCTGCACTCTTTGTCGGAGTTAGAAGTATCAAACCTTCGTCCGCTTCTGTATGAAACGGGTTTGGAGCATCTGAGCTGTTGCCGTCCAAGGCATATGGACTCATATCAGGGAGGCTTCGGGGAACTGAAGGCTGTCCAGGAGTTGTTGTGTTCGAATCATACCCAGAATCCCACGACGATGAAGTCGGTGAAGAATACAAATTACCGTTGTTGGACGATACCCCCATGAAACTTGTTCGAAGAGTAATAAGCGACTTCTGGTCACTGTCTGCCATGGCGAGCCGTTTGTATGGCCATGCGAGACTCATGTAAAAAGAAGAAAGAAAGCGGAAACAGGATTCTGGAAGCAGAGATGGGTTGGCCAGGAACTTGGTTGCTCGCGTTGGTGTGGGCATCAAAGAGAGGCTATTTCTGGTTCTCGAATGGTGATAACGCGAGGTTGAATTTCAGAGTGAAATGAAAAAGGAGGGTAATTTGATATATTGTAATACTTGAAATAAGCGATTGATTTACGCAAGCATGGCAAATGGCATAGTGCAGACGGCGTCCTTTCTCTTGTCTGATTCTGCCGTTCATGTCTTCGCTACCACAGCCATACCATTGAGCCGTTTTTGTTAGCTGCGACAAGCCGGACCCTCCTCGCTCCTCAAGATAAAATAATGAGGACGGGAGAGGAGCGGTGTGCTTATGTTTGATTGTAAATATATATTTGTTGAGCTGGTTGGCGCCTTAGACAAAACAAAAGAGGGGGGGAGAGGGGGAGGAAAGGAAGGTTTCTAGGATTCAGTGAGAGGCGTTAATTCTATTGACCAAGTCTGATTCAGATGTCATGGGAAGCACCAGACACAATAAAGAGAGAGCGATTGCCATGCTTATGGACAATGGAACAATTGGAATTACGAAAGAAGGTAGATCATCAGCATCGGTCCTTCCCTATTAAGGGTTGACAGGCTTCCCAGAACCAGGCTTCCCAGAACGGAAAGCACTACGCTACAGCGAGGAAGGGGGTTACACAGATGGCAATTGAGGAAGGTGAGCACAGAGCAGTACTATTATTAGTGGACAGTATTGCAGCAGACAGGGGCTTAGTTGTGGGAATTCTCGCAAGTGTTCTCGTTTCAAGTTGTGGCTGGCCTAATAGGTTAAGAGACGTGGTTGTAAACGAAGAGAGGACTTAGCTCACGGCTCATCACGTGAACGAGCAGCTGGGAGCTGGAGCTTTTGTGGGCCCAGGCTGATTGCGGGGCAAGAGCGTTCATGCAGCCTAGATTCCAACCAGCCGCTTTGACGTGCATCAAGCAAACAATAGCAGCCACTCTCAAAGGTTTTCCCCCGTCATGGCGAGCGTATGCAGTCTTTCTCTTCTATGAATTTTGAACTGAAGTGACCTGAGGACAAACGGGCAGATGTGGCTGACACAGTGTGCAGCACGGCATTGCACGCGGACTTCGGACCCGAACGGACGAGCAGAAGCGGCAGGACGGCGAACGAATCAAGACCTATCGCGAGCTCGAGGACCAGCTCCAGCACAGCGTGAGCGATATGCCGTCCCCTCAGCCCCCGCCATTTCTTGTTGACTAAACATATTGTCTGCACAGGACGGCCACGGCGCCGACGCTCTTCAGTTGACGACAAAGCTGCTGCGGCTCAACCCCGAATATTACACAATATGGAACGTCCGCAGGCGCTGCCTAACTTCTGGCTTTTTGTCAAGGCGGCCCTCTGGGTTGCCGTCCTTGGGGGTCTCTTCGAGTTCATATCCATCCGGAGCAACACCGTCCTCTTCCGGCGGATCATTGCCCACGTCCTCGGCCGCGACCCCGCCGAGCCGCCTATCGACTGGGGAAACGTCAGGGGTATCATCTGAAGGAGGAGAGGGACAAGACAAGCAGGAAAGACTGGGAGCGGAGAGTAAGACGGCAAGTCGAGAAGACAACCACGCGAACGACGTCCGGGTCCTGACCGCGGAGCTCCAATTCACCATCCCTCTGCTGATGGAGTTCCCCAAGTGCTACTGGATCTGGTCTTATCGCCTGTGGGTCCTGCAGCAGGCTGTGCAGCGACTGGAGGCGCCCACGGCCAGGCGGATCTGGGAGGATGAGCTAGCTCTCGATTCCAAGATGCTGACCAAGGACCGACGCAATTTCCACGCCTGGGGATACCGGCGGCAGCTAGTGGAGCAGCTAGAGAGCCCGGCCCTCAGCCCAGCTGGCACGGGAGGACCGCCGACGAGCCTGGTCGAGGCCGAGTTTGCCTACACGACCAAGATGGTGCACATGGACCTGTCTAACTTTTCGGCATGGCACAATCGCAGCAAGCTGATCCCACGGCTGCTGGAGGAGCGGCACGCAAGCGACCTTATGCGTACAAGCTTCCTGGAAGAGGGTATGCAACGTTGCCTTCTTCGCTGATGATTTTTGACCCTGTCCACCTCATGTTCGCTCACTTTTGCAGCCTCTGACTGACCCACCAGAACTCGGCATCATCCGCGAGGCGCTCAACGTCGGCCCCGAGGACCAGTCGCTCTGGTTCTACCACCAATTTCTGATGGCGAACTTGACAGACTATATCGGGCGACCGAGCATTACGCCGCACTTCTCGCACGAGGAGCGTATGACATACGCCATACGTGAGCTGGACGACATCAAAGATCTACTAGAGGACTATGACGACATCAAATGGATTTACGAGGCGCTGCTCGAGTACACCATCGCCGTGGCCAAAATGGAGGAGCGCCCGCTGGCCGAGAACGAGATAATAGAGGCGCGGGCGTGGTTGGCCAAGCTGCGCGAGCTGGATCCGATGCGCGGCGGCCGATGGGATGACGTGGAGGCAGAGTACATCCTGCGGCGGCGGCGGCCGTTTGCCGAGGACAAGCTAGATATGTGACGGGCATCGAGGAAGCGGATATGCACAAGCACGCTGTAACTAGATATTATTTTACTTCTGTAACCTTCATCTGTACGGGCATACATGAAAAAGGGCAGCAATAAAATTTCTGCCACACACGGCGTACTCGTAGACTTTTTAGCGTAACATGTCGATACATATCGGAATACAGGCAAACGTTAAAAGAAGAGCGAAACAAGGATTTTTCATTCAAGGCCACATAAAACAAGCGCGCCACCCATCTTCCTTTGGCGAATGGCTGGTCAAGCCCAACAGTCCTAAACCCAACATTGATAGCCAGAGAACAACATACATAATGCACCGCCCTGAATGACAACATAAAAAGACATAGCTAACAAGAACAGAGATCTGATCAGGCCTTGCCTCTCCAATAACACAAACCTCCGCCCACCGCGGCCCAAAGAAAAGAAACACACAGAAACACACAGAAAGCAGATCAGCCAACCCTATCCAGAAATAACCAAAGTGTCTTTGCCTAAAGCCCCTATTGTTGTGGTCCCTGGCATATCTGTGCGGGTGATGGCAGTGGAACACCGCAGCAGCAGCAGCAGAACAAAGTGTGTGGGTATCATGGCAAAGTCACCAGTTCTGCGCTCAAGTGGAACACAACACAAAAATCAGAACCAAAAGCAACGCCCATTAGATATGCTGCCCCCGCCCCCCCCCCGATTTTGTTCACTTGACAAGAGCCTGGCCTGAACTTGGCGCCTAGGCGCCATCGCTAGGGGCACCGCCAGCCTGCTGCTGCTGCAGAGCCTGATACCACATGGCTACATAGGCAGCGTAGCCGCCGTAAGGCGCATAGGGGTCCGCGTTCGGGTCGTCGCTGCCGGGTATGGCGCCTTGCTGAGGTGGCGCATAGCTCGCACCACCACCACCAGCGGCTCCACGGCCGGCTCCACGGCCACCGCCGCTGCCGTAGCCCGGGTTGTCGTAATCGCGCTGCTGGTAACCGCCTCCGCCTCCACGGCCACGGCCGCCACCGCCACCGCCGCTGTTCTTCTGCCTCACAGCTTCGACCTTCTCCTCGATGGCGACCTTGGCCATTTCAATGGCCTGCAGGCTGCCGATCAACCCAATCTCGCGCTCGTTCTCGTTGGCGCCTGGCGTCTGGGACACGTTGATCTTGCAGCCCGTCTGCGTCTGCATCTCCCGGATCGTCTCGCCGCCCTTGCCGATGATCATGCCCACCGCTTCTGAAGGCACAAAGATGGAGTCGTTGACGCGGTCGCCGCCAACTCCCCGTGGGCCCGTGCCCATGCCGCTGTCTTCGCTTATTTGATAGATGGCAGTCCTGGCAA
>JRUC01000769.1:0-12713 GCA_000806385.1 Leptographium procerum
AAAAAAAAAAAAAAAAAAAAAAAAAAAAAAAAAAAGGTGGAGGAGGGAAGGACGCTGGCCAAACGGGCAGGTCAGAAACGATGGTAGAAGGGGCTTTCAACACGGCAAACAAGCGGAAAACAGCAGTGGGAGGCAAAAAAGGAATGGTATTGAGACAAAATAAAACGGTTGCGTACTCTGTGACATGCACAGCCCATCCGCCGGAATGCTGAGATATGTGAAATGTGAATAGGGGGGCCTTCTTCCTGCGGGGAGAAGCAGAGGCAGAGAGAAGGGATACGATAAACTCCCACGCCGCATTAGCAGGAGAGCCGCGCTGGCCGTGGCGCGCCTGTTCTTGGCCAAAAGGACCCCTGTGTGGAGCTGGGCTGGACTTGCTGTGTCTGTTTGTTCCTGATCTGCTGCTCGAAATTCCTGAGGGGTGGAGAATTGCCCAGGAATCTAAGACGCTCTTAGTTGGTCAGTTCGCTGTATGCAGACTAGCCGCCAGTGGGCTTCCTCTTTAGAGCTTGGGTGGGCCGCAAGGGTATGTATCTCGGCCGTGCTGGCACTGGCCAGGACTGGTCAGGGGAAGACGTTGCAGCCGTTCTGGAGTCGTGATCAGCGCGAGTTCCGAGCATTCTTATCTGGCAAGGAAGAGGTGAAAGTTGTGAGGATGAGGACGAGAAAAGGAGATTGAGGACGGACAGAGCGAAAAGGACAGAAATGGCAGAAAATGGCAATGCTACGTAGGAGGGCGAAATAGGACGTAAGGAGGAAAGCACATTCTTTTCCCGAGGCAGGAGAGACCGCCACGTAACTTTCGACGTAAGATACTTCTGCTTGCTGTATTTCTGGGGACTTCCAAGCGAAGGCTTGAAGGTTACTCGTACTCGTAACATATCTTACAGTTTGCTTACTTGTACTCCGTACGTCGTAAGACTACTCTCGTACAGAGCATCGTTCTCGCACAGGCCACAGGCCAAGGACAAGGGATCTTTCTTCAATTAATTACAGCCCCTGGTAAAACGCGACTGGGCAAAGACAACGCTACTATCAGGTGGATCAAGGGCAGGACAAAATACTCGTACTGCCAGGGGCAAGCTGGAAGAGAAAAGGTGAAATGAAGTTGTGATGCAATAAGTCGCCAGAAGGTGAGCAGAACTCCCACGGATATAATCTACTCAGCTGCATATGTAGTAAGCCAGCCTGTTGTGGATAGCCGATCATAAGCAGTCTCCATTCCCAGCGTGGCCTTTTTTACACGCGAAGGGAGGACACCCAATTTAGTCGCTGCGCGTTCTCCAGGCAGTTGCCGCCCCATTCCTCTACCCGAAACACGCTGCTGCACTTCCTACAAAAGTACTCTGTACAGCGATCGTAAGTCGTATGGAGGGTATTGCTGCAAAATGCTATAAGGCTTCTCCCAGCCAACCAATCCAAGTAAGATCCGTAAGATAAATCGATCAGCCAGATCTGCCAGCTCATGAACCTGTGCAACCCACCAGCGAAGGGGGACAAAAGTGCGAAATAAAACATGCATACTTCCCTTATTTTTATCATGCACATGGTTGTCGCCATGAGTGTTCCATCGGACCCGCTGGCTGGGGGCTGCTAGGCGGGCCATTTTAACTGAAAAATGGCCCCATAGCCGCGATAACAAGCGTATTCTTACGTGCTAGTGTGCTGTTAATTCCAGTGGCAGGCTCTGGTGCCAAAGTGCAATAGGATCCGAGAATTCGTACGAACATCGCTCCCGCAGGCCATCGCCAGACTTGTCCTTCATGTTCCCACCTCAGGCCTATGCACGAGGTGTACAGCATTCCTAGCCACAGGTCGCTATTCTGCGCGACGCTCCTTGCTGTTATCATCGGCCAAATCCCAAAGTCTAACTGCAAATTCTTCTCGCAGCCAAGCCATGATCTTGTGACCATATAAGCGGTTCTGTTTTCACAATCTTCCATCGATTAGGACAACATGCCAGAGTGGTTAATGGGTATGACTCGAACTGTTCGAATCCAATTCTGGAGTAGAAACACCATCATATGGCTTCGGCCGCGGAGGTTCGAATCCTCCTGTTGTCGAATTTTTTGTACTTATGGAGCAGTCCTCCACTAACTTATTTTTTTGCCGGTTTAACAGGCGACGGTGAAAGCTATAAATAGAAGGAAGGAAACTAGAATATTCTTAAAAAAAGTAATCTGAAGACTAAAAAGTCTTTAGCAAAAAGTTCGACAACAGGAGGATTCGAACCTCCGCGGCCGAAGCCATATGATGGTGTTTCTACTCCAGAATTGGATTCGAACAGTTCGAGTCATACCCATTAACCACTCTGGCATGTTGTCATTTAGATGCGAAATTTGCTATAATGAAATAATATATAGAAAACGCGGATATTGGCCCAAGTTACAAGACTGTAAGCGGTTCTTTAATAGTTGTTAGTCGTCAAGGTGAGGATGTTTTCACCGGACTTTCGCAAGTCGGCCAGACCCCAAGTGAGCTCTTGTCTCTGATAATTCTGTTTGCACAAACTCGTAGTGGTTGGTATTTGATTCTTGCTTGAAGTCGTCTGCAGCAGCAACTTCTTGTGGGTGGTACGAGAGCAGCGTTTTTGCGCCCTTTGCCTCTCAGCCTCTTCTTTTGGGAAAATCAATTTTTTATCATTTTACTTTTGCTCTTGAATATGCACAAAAACCGAAAAAAAACCCCTATTATTGATTGCGACAGTCTCGCTGTATGAATTCAACTAAAAACCAAAATAATCTATTCACAGAGGCCTCTTCTATGTGAGCCATCTGTGAAAGTGGGTGTGAAAGGCAAGATGTATACAAATGAGAACGTGATGAACGCCAGTCGTTATCCAAAATGGAAAGCACCCCCAAATTAACCACCAAGGATATGTACGCCGCCAGTGAAACTTCTTGTCGATGCTGTTGATGGGAGTAGTATGCACCCCCTGAGTCTATGTCTATTGCTTCTTCCAGCCCAAGATGTTCAGCAGGCTTGTGCGCGGGTCTTCAGAGGCGCCTTCAAACACGCGCCGCCGCGATGCCTCGCTCTCCGGGGTGTTGTAGGAAGAGAAGTAGCGGTCCATGGCCTGGGACTCGCGAACGAGCTGTCTGCGGACGTAGGTGGCAACGCCAGTGACTGCGCCGACAGTGACGAGGGTTGGGACGATCCTGGTAAAAAGAAAATGTTGTGTTAGTGGCGAGACTCTCTTCTGATTGGTCCAATGGATGCGGTGTCAAGGTACATACTTGGATGAGATGGCAGACATGGTGATGATTGTAGAGTACAATATGTTACTTGGTGTGTTTTATGTATGTGGTGGAAGATGTGAGGAGTGTAGCGGTGTTTGTGGGTTGATTGTGCTGTGTTGATCTCGTCTGATCTGGATAAGATCTCTTGATGTATTGCTTGATTGATGCTGATGGACAGGAGAGGTTCGTTCATCAGAGAAAAGGCCCAGCAGGCCATGCATTTATACTATGTAATGGCTGCTTCCCGTCCAGCGGGCTCCCTACGTCCGCCGCCGAGTTTTTCGAGGCTTTCCGATCGTCGACGATCGTCGAGAACATCGCGTGTCTCTCGGGGCACCCTGCTACGATTTCGAACAATGACAGTCTGCCAGGCGGTGCTGGGTTGCACCATTTTGTCTCCAGATCTTGCCAGTGTCTGCTGCTCTGTGGCGTGGTCGGGCTGCCCTAGCCTGTAAGGCCGTTTGTAGTCGCTGGTCAAGCGACCTGTAAAAAGCCGGCATCGCCTGGGAGCGCTAGCCCGTCCTGGCTTTGGGGGCCTATATCCGAGGCTGCTCATTGGCCTGTCGCTGGCACCCGCCGACGTCATATTGGGCAGACAGGTGGTGTGATGGGAGATGGGACCGCCGGGGGACAGACCCTTTGTGCTGTTATGCCACTACGAGTACTAAAATGGTAGCCGGCCAGGGGGGGCTCAGCGCTCAACCAGCCTTTCCCCGCGGCCAGTGACAGCCAGGGGCCTGGGCCATTCCGGGGTCTTCCGCCTATTGGCACCACAACATGCCATTTGCAGGAATTTTGCGGGCTGGCGGCCACGGCCGCTTTGGGCCATCGTGATCATAACCCAGCAACCGTATCTGGAAAGTGCCAGAACACAGGATTGGACGAGGCCAGAATTTCGGCTCAGCCGCTCATTCGGGCGCGCGAATGTTTGTGCACGTGAAACATAAATCTGTCTTCCTGTACTCGTACTCGTAATGGCGGAGATTTTCCCGAGGCCGAGACGTGCTGATGGCAATTTAGCATCCATTGGCGCTCATTCGCCAATTGGTGCCGAGCGATGCAGGGAGGTCGGAAGCATCTTGGGATATTACACACATCAAAACACTCTTTCTCGTATTTGCAGACATGACGACACACGCAAACAGCAAAGGAGAGGCATTGCTGCTGCTACATAATGTACGAGTATGGCGTAAAGATGCTCGCAAGATACATGCCGAGGCACACGGGAAGAAAGTACCGAAGTCACATGACAGTATGCTTCTATCTGAGTTTCAATGCCACGCACGTTATTGATACAGGCAGCGCAGCGAGATTCAAATGCATTGCTCAAACAGAAAACTCGAGCGAAACAGCAAGCCGTCAAGATGAGCACACAGAAGGGCCAAGCGACGTCTCTCCAGGAGACCACGGATCACTTCAAACGCATCCCATGGTGCGCCGACATCCTCGGAGCGCCGGCCGTAGTCTCGTTCATGCCTACTTGCCGTCCTGACGAGGCTGGCTCTGTATCGCAGGACGGGCTGTTTCAAATCTCGCTCAACACCAGTGACACCGTGCCTTGCATGGTCGGCTTCTATCTCGACCCCGAAGCAGCAGCAGCAGCAGCAACAGCAGTGGGCAAAGAGCAGCTACAAATTCTGGAGACTGTGACCGGCGGCCTTGCAAAAAACGGAGGAAGGCCGAACGAACCAGCCGAGAAGCAGGTAGGGGGGACAGCAACTGCCCCTGCTCAGACTCTCCTGATACGGTGCGCCTCGCTGCTCTGCGACCTACGCACGGGCGTCAACGGCTTCAACGGCACCGCACAGGGCGGCTTCCTGGCCGCCGTCATAGACGAAGCCATGGGCAACCTGCTCTTCAATAACTACTTGTACCAGGGGCAGCTGGAGCAGCGCGGCGACGGTGGTGGCGGGATTTGGAAGGCGCCGCCGAATGTCCTGAGCCTGGACGAAAACTCCCGCCTGTTCACGGCGTCTATGGCGCTGCGGTTCCTGAAGCCGCTGGTCACGCCGTGCGTCGTGGTGGCGACGGCCGCGTTGAGACGCATTGACGGCCGCAAGGTATTCTTTGACGTGACCGTGCGCGATCAGCATGGCACCGAATACGTGTCTTGCGAGGGCATGTGGATGGCCCTACGGGGACGGGGAGGGCCGAAAATATAGCCTCTTTGTGTGTGTGTGTGTGTGTGTGTGTGTGAGAGAGAGAGAGAGATAGTGACAAAGAGACAGAGAGAAGATATAGAATCAGAACGAGCCTTGAGAGAAACCAGATGGCCAATTCATCTCCTTATCATGCATGCGCTTTCTCTCTCAAGGCTCTGTCGTCGTGGCAGCCAACACAAGCCAGTCCTGGGCTTGCTGCAGCACCCTCCAGTCCTGGGAGAGCGGATCTAGGCCGCTGCTTCTCTGAAGAGTGCGTGCCGTCTGCAGGATGCGGTCGCTGTGTTCGTCCTTGGGGTCGCGGCCGTCCGCCTGGCGTGTCCCTCTCGTCTGTCTGCTGGCCGTCGCCGCTGTCGCCGCCGTTCGTAGAAACACCCACACCGACTCACCCGTCCAGCGTAGCGATGCGGCCATATGCTCCACCTGAGACAACGTCTCGTCAAGGTGGGCCTCCTCTGTCGTCGACAGCGATAGTAGGAACAGCAGGAACGACCAGCCCGAGGTGTCGTCGTGGTGCCGGAAGCACCAGTCGCGGACGGCTGGCAGGAGAGCCACCGCGACCGCATCAACACTGATACTGCCGCTGTTGCCGCTGTTGCCGCTGCTGTTCTGTGTGCTCGTCACCAGCCACCGCGCGTGGCTCCAGGCGTAGTAGTTGCGCGGGTGCCGGACGGCGGCGACCATGACCACGTCGACAATGTCGCGCACGACTGTGCTCCCGCCGTTTTCCACCTCACCCTCACCATTGGCGACCGCTCCCGACAGCGAGACGAGCCAGCGCCGGTGGCTCCAGAGTGTCGGCGACTTGGTGTGCCGGTGCAGGTGGCCCGTGAGTAGGCTGTCGACCAGACGGCGCTCGACTGTCACGGCAGCGGCGTGGGCGCCGGCGGCACGCGACAGGATGATGCGCTTGCGTGTGTTCGCAGCCGTCAGGTGCTCGGGGTCAAACAGGAGGACGACGGCCGTGGCAGCCATGGCATCGTCTGCCGATGGAGGAGGAGGCGGCGAGTCGGCATCGGACCGGAATCGCTGCAGGATCCGCCGCGCTACAAAAAAGGCCTGCACAAGAGCCAGCTTGTGGATGGCCACGGCGTTTCCGTCTCGGAGAAAGTAACCACTGCCGCTGCCGCCGTCGGCTGATGGGATCGGAAGCGAGTGGCCGCGGCCGAGGAGCTCGATTTCTAACAGGCTGTCGGACGGCGATGGCGGCTCCGTCAGGATGTCTGCAATGGCCCTGTATGCGGCTTTCGGGTCGCCGGACCTCAGAGCGGCCGCCGTCTCTTTGTCGAGAGCCCGGGACATGTTTCTCGGGACCGCGTGGTGGTTGTGCAGGGCACTGTGATATGTCAGAGCAAGGAGTTATACAGAAGCAGTTATGAAAGGGTAGACCTAAAGCTGGTGGGGAATTTAGCGTCCTGATGAGGTGCTGAGGTGCTGGGACCAACCTGCCTTGTAGCGGGGCAGGGCATAAACGCTTCCCCTAAGGCAGCAAGGCAGCAACTGAGGACACACTCTGCTATTATTATCCTCACCTATTATCACCATTTGGCATCACAGAGGACAGCCAAGCCGGAATTGCGAGAAAACGCTGCCCACGAACGGCCACGCAGTTACAACCATGCCTTCACTCCTCCTGGTGGTGTTTCTCGTCGAGCTGGCCATTCAGGTGGTCAACTCGATTGGGGCCGATACTATCTCGAACTCTGTATGATTAGTCCTCTCTCTGTCTCTCTGGCTCTGTCTTTTTTCTGACCGATGCTCTCACTCTCTTCCTGTCCAGCTGTGGAAGCTCTACAACTACATACCATCTCAGCGCTCTGCAGCCACCGAAGAGCAGGGGAAGCTGCAGCGACAGTACCTCGAGCTCCGCCGCGAGCTGCAGGCGACCAGCAGCCAAGACCAGTTTGCCAAATGGGCACGGCTGAAGCGCCAGCACGACAAGCTGCTCGAACAGTTAGAGGCAAAGAGTGAGCAGGCTGGATGCTTATCCTCCGGACCACCCTTCCTCTTTTCCTGCTTACCGTCCTGGCTGGCTAACCAATTTCGTGTGCCCCCCCCCGGGCAGAATCGTCCCTCGACACCGGCCGCCGCTCGTTCGACTCGATCGTCACGGTCTCCCGCCTCGTCCTCACGCGCGGCCTACAGTACTTCCTGCCCTTCTGGTTCGCCCGGGCGCCCATGTTCTGGCTGCCGCATGGCTGGTTCCCCGCCTACGCCGAGTGGTTGTTGGCGTTCCCGCGGGCGCCCCGCGGCAGCGTCAGCATCACCTCGTGGCAGCTGGCCTGCACGGGCGTGCTGGTGCTGCTGCGCGACACCGTGCAGGCACTGCTGGCCCTGGCGGCGGACGCCCAGCAGCAGAAGAGCACCGCCGGGGCGGCGGCGACACCAGCAGAGACGAAAAGGGGAACAAAAGAGAGCCCGGTAGCTGCCGAGAAGGCGAACTAGAAGGAAGCTCTATGGGGACAATCAGGAGGCAAAAGAAAGGGCCAAAAGGGAAGGGATTTTACGAACAGCAGGAAGGCAGTCAACCCTGGAGTGAGGACGTTACGATAGCCCCGATTGCTACAAAAGAAATAAAAAAACTGAAATTGAAAAGCAGGAAATGTCTCTCATCTATTTGACGCAGTTGTTCTCCATGGTAACATAATAGAGGTCCTGCAACACGAAGTGAGATGACTCTTGGCAGAGTGCTTGGGTTCGCTCTGGGCAACATATTGACTCTGCCGGCCATGGTAAAAGTTTACTCCCTCGTAAGAGGAAGGCCGACAAAGCTTCGAAAGTGCCCGTGATCTATCTATCACGGTTGAAAGGTTCTGCGCGCCGGATGGCAGCTGGCAGAAAATGAAATTTTAAGAAGCAGATATACAAACCTTTCTGGGAATGGACCCTATAGCCGGCCAATTTCTCAGGGAATTCACAAGCACACAGTATAGAGAGTTGTGGATAAGATACAAAAAAAAAGAATTGATGGTTCTGGTTATGGTTTTTCTGCAAATCAATCTGTAGTTTTTTTTTTCCCCGGCCACTTTTTAATAGTCGAGGCGCCCCACTTAAAGCGTAGAGCTCGATATCACGTGTATCTCGGTCAAATATGCCCCAAAGTAAATAGGTAGCAACCAATCAACGCGTCATAGCCAACTCGTACATGTTGCCATTTCCAGCATCTGAGTGAAGCGTCTAGACACAGGCCAGATACACCACTTGCGAAGACACCCTCTGATTAGGCAGAGCACGAGTCTGCACTGGCTCAAGAACGGTGCAGCCACAACTCTTAACTCCATCAACATTTCTGTGAAAAGGTCTTCAGGTCAAGGCTGACCAAGTCTCTATATACATCACTGCAAGGGCAGCTATAGACAGCCTCACCAACAGCACTTGGCCATCATCAACATCACCACCCACAAGCGAAATCGGCAAAGGTGGTCCAACTTACTGGTTCTGGTTCGCGTGAATGTTGAGGAAAGGGCTCTTTGACTGTGAGCAATAGGCGAGAGGAGAAAAAAGGGGGGAGGAAGAGGCTTTTTTTTTCACTTACTTGTCACCGCAGCCATGGTGATCCCCTGGGGAACGTGAGTTTTTACTTAGCATTTTTTTGTTTAAAAAACCGTCTTGCTGTCTCCCTTGTTGGACCGCCTCTCCAGGCTCTTCTCTGACTTCTGACACCTTCTTGCGAAAAAAAGCATAAAGTCGCTGCTGCTCTTCTTTGGGCCGCTGCTGCTGCCGCGCGCCATTGCCTACTACCGCCGCATCCAGGCTGCGGCTGCACGCCAGCAGCAGCAGCGCCAGGCCGGCGGCGGTGGTGCTGGTGTCGAGATCGTGCGGCCGCTGCGGATGCGCACGGCGGTGGTGCTGGCGGTGTTGGCGGCAGCAGCGGTGGTGAGCCTGGCGTCGACGGGCTTCTTTGGTAGCTTTGGCGTCCTGTCGCTGCTGCAGCCGGAGAACATCTTTGTGGCGACCGACTCGCGGCTGCAGACGCCGACGGACGTGCTGTTCACGCGGCTGGCGGCGCGGCGGCCGGGCCGGCTGCTGACGGCGGCCGACGAGGCGCTGCGGGCGCGCTTTGCCAGCCTGGAGTCGAGGCTGCTGTACCTGCAGTACGGGCCCGACGTGCTGGCCGGCTGTCCCTTTTGCGCCGGCACGGGCGTTGATGGCAACAGTGATGGCAGCATCAGCGCGACTGCGTACCTGTACTACGCCCTCGTCGACCTGGCCGCCCAGCATCTGGCGGCCCTGGTGCTCATCGCCGTGGCCACGTCGCCGCTGGTGCTTCTCGGGCGAAAGGGGGGATCAGCAGCTGCAGCAGCATCGACGTCGGCACCGACGTCGGCATCGACGTCAGCATCGACATTAGCATCGGCTGCCTTTGACCGCGCCTACGATGTGGCGGCAGCTCGCGTACGACGCTGGCGCACGCCGGCCACGGTGGCAGCACTGGTGCTGGCGGCGGCCGACGTGGCGCTGCTGGCGATGCACGACGGGCGGGCCAACGCGCGGGCGACGCGGCAGTCGGAGCTGGACTTTTTCTTCTGGACGGCGCGGCGCGTGCGCGGCCTCGCAGGCGGGCTGCTGCTGGGTGGCCTGGCAGCGATGCTGTATTGCGGCGCCACGGGTTGGGCGCCAGGGGAAGGACAAGGGCAAGGACAAGGAGATGGTCAAGGCCAGCTGGCCAGCCTCGCGCGGCTGCTCGTGTTCGGGACGGCGTCAACGGAGCTCAGCCCGGCGCAGCGGGTGACCGGCGCGGCCAACGGGCTGGCGGCGATCCGCAGCCGGCTCAACGCGGCGGCGATCGTCAAGAACACGGCACTGCGCGACGTGGAGCTGCGGGCGCGCACGCAGGCATACTGGGCGCGCGAAGTGGCTCTGGTAGCCGAGGCCATGGAGGAGCGCGACGTCATCGAGGGCGTCAACGACGCGCTGGAGCACCGGCTCGACATGCGGCAGATTGAGCGCGACGCCGACCTGTACGTCCAGAACGTGGTGCCACTGCCGCCGGGGAGTGGTAGTGGCAATAGTAGTAGTGGTGTGGCATAGATCTTTAGATTTCGTGAAAATAAACAGCAAACTCAGCGGATTCAGCATATGTGTAGAAAAAGACGCAAAGGACGCAATATACAAAATATGCACATACACTGCAGGTCACCTAGGCCAGACTGCTCCCGTGTGTATAATGCTTTCCTGTCCTGTGCTCCGGCATTAGAATATAACTTGTGCCCTGTCAAAGGAGACACCCTTTCTAACAACAGATTAAGTAGAGCACAAAAAAAAAGGAAAAGGAAAATGCTGTAATATCATATGTGGGCAAACACAGACCAGAGCAAAACTCCCGTGAACCCCACCTGCCTTTCGTGTCCCTCCGTCCTTCCTTCCTTCCTTTTTCGTTTCACAAGAAACGTTGTGTCGAACACTTCTCTTCATCTTTGTCTTCCTCCCATCAGCCTCTTGGCAAGCTACCTTTGCGCGATGGCGGCCCCGACGTTTCGGACTCGGCCTCTTCGACGCTGCGCTCTAGGAAGCCCGCCCATAGATCGGCGAGGGACTCGCGACTCCCTGACCCTTGCTCGGCAAAGAACTCGGTATTCAGCGAAGGCGTGCTGGGTGTCCGGTAGAATGGCGACGTGGGCAGTCTCAGGCTGTGGTTTGAGGTGCCTGGCCGTGCCAGGCCCGCCTTCTCCTTCTGCTCCTCCGTCCAGTTGAGCACGCCGGCGATCACCTGCAGGATCTGGAACTTCTTTGGGTCGGATCGGTCGAGCGCCAGGAACTGGAGCAGGTGGTTGGTCACCACTTGTCTGAAGGATGTCAGAGAGGAAGCAAGAATAGAGGGAAAAGACAAAAAAGAGAGAGAGAAAAAAAAATCACACCTGTCCACGTTTTCCTCCGGCTTATTCTTCTTGATGTACCGCAGCGCCTTGGTCAGGTGGTCGTTGAGCACAATCGTCTCGTGCCGCAGCTTGCCGATTAGCAGGTTCTTCTCCTTGACCTCCCGCTCAAACGGCGCCGTCCGCTCGACCTCACTCCGCAGTGTCGCCATCTCGGCCTCGGCCTTTTCGGCTGCCGCCTCGGCCGTCTGCGCCCGCGTCTTCGCCGCCTCCAGCTGCGCTTCCGACGACTCCACCATCTCGCGTAGCTCGTGCTTGCGCGTCTCCTGGATCTCCTGCAGCGCCCGCTGCAGGCTGTCGACCGCCCGCGCCTCCGCGTCGCGCTCTTCGGCCGCTCGCTCGCTGTTCTCTCGCGCCGCTGCTAGCTGCTCTTCTAGGTCTGCTGTTTTCTCAGTCAGGCCCTCGCGCAGCGACCGCTCCTCCATCGCAATCACCTCCCACTCGCCCATAGCTCCGCTTGTCGACTCCAGCTCCGCCCGCACCTGCTGCACCTGTCGTGTCCACTCTTCTTTCTCTCGCTGCCAGTTCTGCTGCGCCAGCTGCGCCCGTCCCCGCAGCGAGCTCTGCCCCCGCTCCGCTGCCTCCAGCTCGCTGCGCAGCCGCGCCACCTCGCCTTCTGCTGCTTCCGCCGCTGCCTCTGCCGCTCCGCCACCCCGCCGCAGCCCCTCGTTCTGTCCCTCGAGCTCCTCGATCCTATCTTTGGCCTCTTCCAGCTCCTGCCTGTCCCTCTTCAGCCGCTCGCCCAGCGTTTCCTTGATCTTCTCCACCCGCCCCAGCAGATTCTGATACTGCGTCTCCGCCTGCTCGCGCCCAGCCTCGCTCTCTTCTAGCTCCGACCGCAGCTGCTCCATTTCTTCCTTGTGCGCATCCTGCGCCTTCTGCAGGGCTTCTACCTGCTGTCGCAGCCGCTCCACTTCGCCGTGCAGCGCTGCATCGCCGTCCGTGTCTTTTGCCATGACGTCTTGGTGTTTCGTCGTCTGTGGTATTGAGGTGGGTGACTTCTGCTTGCCGTCTGTGCCGTTTGTGCCGTCTGTACCGTCTGTGCCGTCTATATCGTTCGCACCGTCTGCACCGTCTGCACCGTCTGTGCTGTTTTCGTCCTCGTCTTTTACGTCCTCCACCCTCTTAGGTGCTATGTGTCCGTTTGCTGTCGAAGCTTGCCGAGCATGGCCGTTCCCGTTCGTTTCGGGCTTCTTCGGGCTGGTGGCAGCGGCTGCGTCTGCACCTACGTTCGCGTCCTTGCGAGCACTCTTTTCTATCTGGCAGGGTGTCAGCATTTCAAAGGGTTGCAGCCCACTAAAATAAATAAACAAAACACGGCCAATTCTCACCACAGGGGGGGCGTTGTCCGGCACGTCCGCATCATCGTCGTCGGGGGCATCTCCCGGTGTGTCGACGCTGGCGGGTGGAGCTGTGGCAGCGCTCGCCTCTGGTGATGC
>JRUC01000770.1:0-12708 GCA_000806385.1 Leptographium procerum
CACCACCGTCCTGCCATATGTAATTTCCTCAACCCACCACCTTCGTACAGTTTGAGCTTACTTGCATTTCGTTGCTGTTTCCTCCGTCTTCGATTCTCTGTCCCTGCTCGCAGTCCGATAATGATGCATGCGCTAGGCCGAGTCTCCGTACTTCTCGTACTCGTATGTAACAGCAGTATCACATGTCAAAGCGGCGGAAATTCTGCCAGGGGTTAGGGCAGTGTCCCGCTTTTTTCCGTTGGGGTAGCCTTCCGATTTTGTTGAGGCAGTACACGCCTTTCCTGATCTGGCACATTACGGAGACTATCCCCACGTGCTAGCTGCCTTCCACAACCGATTTTGCCGCCTTCAATCCTTAATGCAGAACAGCGTTCTCTATTCTTATTTGCCGCCAGATCGGAAACAGATGCTTCCACCCACCCGGTTCTTATCGTGATACGAGAATGTGCACATCGCTCGCAACTCAATACAAAAAATGGACTATGTCGCGTTGAACCAGCCTAACCTCGGGACAAATATGCCGGCCGGAGCTTGTGAAAAGCTTCACTCGATTAGATGAGACCCTATAATTCTGATGACAAAGATACATAACGATGATTTGTTTTCCTTTCTTAATTATCAGTATTGTATCAGCACTCACCTATAGAAGTCGACTTAATGCAACTAATACAGGACAAAAACGTAGCCTGATGGTATAAGTAATCGTAGTGACCTACGAGTACTCGTACTCGTACTCGTAACTTTTCTATTAGCAACTGTCCTTCTATCTCGGCAAGTATTCGTAGTCCTACCTCGTCCTCAGACGATCGCCTTCCCGCTGCACGACCATGTATTGGCAACGGCATTGCACCGAAATAAAGCAAAATACGGCAGAAGCTTGGCGGAATACTCCGGCGGGCATTAGCCGCTGCCCATAGAACATACCAGTTGATGGAATGGCTACGTGGCTCTGGCGATCCTCTGTTGAGGCTCTCACCATCCCAACAGGTTGCGAAATCGTCTGTTCCGAGGGAGGACATCCCAGCCATGGCTTGCTAGAATCTGTGTGTCTCGCCACTGCGGGTCAGATGCTTTGGACGCACTCGTGCATGGGGTGACGGAACTGCCTGAGGCAGGATCCGAGTGTGAAATTCCTGAGTTGTGAGCCCGTTCCATCCTGTAGTGGCACCGACGATGTTCTTAAACTCTAACGATCTTGCGACGACTTTTTTTTCTCGTATGTACGAGTAGTAAGAAGCTATTTGGCGTTCGTCGGGATGGGAGTAGGACCACTTCGACGTGTCATTGCCAGACATAACAAGCACGCTCTGTCGCGTCGATACGAGGATTTAGGAACTAGCGACGTGTCTACTTTTCTTCTTGCTTTGCAATTGCAAGTAGCTAATTAACAGTTGCCGGACCTTAAAAGACCAGTAGGTCAAATATGAGACTAAAGAAAAATAGGTAGAGCACTGTCTTTAGTAACACATGAGCGTGACAAGATCAATTGGGCAACCGACGAACACACTCAAGGCGATCAAGATATCGGCAGCATGTCGTCTGAGCCTGACGGCATTGTATTGTATGTGCGGCCTCTTCCTCTATGTTAGTGTTACACTAATTACATCCCAAAACTCCCAAGAAAACTTCAAAGTCTTTTCAATGAAGGGCGAAACACGACTCGCATGATCGTGAATGAAGGGAAGATATGCCCAATAAAAAAATGTGTGGATCAGTATCCAGAAAAGAACGATAATAAAAAACATTACTAGTAAGAATCCGCTTCGTGTTGTTGCAACTCCGGATGTTTGGTTGTCGTTATTGCGTATAAAGAAAGGCGATTGGTAAGAAAACAATCTCGGCGACTTCGCTTCCTATGCTTTACCGGCTGCTCGGACTGCTTTCATCCAGCGGTCTTCCTCTCCCGACTGGGCGACGACGGCCCGTCCTCTGCCATTATTGTCTTCGTTGCGTTGAAGAATCATATACACCTCCTCCTGATTCTTTGCGCCGAGAAGCTCCATTTCTTTCCCCATGACATACGCAGCACCGGCATGAACCAGTATTGCGTCGCCTTCGAAAACATACACATCCCAGAGACGAGCTGCTTCGTCGAGTGCAAGGCAATTTGTGAACAGGGAAGTGAACATACTGTTAAAGCAAAAGTCCGGGTCGTGATCGGCAAAGCTGGTGATGTGATAGTACAGTGCAGGAGACTTTGCCAGCAGGGTCTGCAAAAGCAGATTGTACGCTGAAGACTTCGCGCCGGAATCCGCGGCGTAAAAGCTGAGTGGGAGCGGGCGGTTGAGGACATTTGCCAATGCAACAAAGGCCGACGCAGGACCAGGCAAATTTAGCAGGAGCAATGCCGCAATGGTCTGTCATGAATTTGTTAGCGCTTCTTGCATATGGCCGAGTATAAGGATATTTACAAGCTCACTTGCTTGTACTAGCTGTCAGGGTGGGAAATTAAAAAAAAGCAGACTTACGTTGCAGCCTGAGACGTATCCGATGTCACTTCGGTACATGGAGTATGCCATCAAAACGTCCATCAGGCCGAGATTTAGCGGTGCGCCGGCTTGAAAAATCTTCAAGTTTTTCCATGTACGCTGCTCGACGTCTCTGCGGATCGCAGCAAAGTGTGATGCGTAGCGCTCGTCCTCTGGTGTTCCAGTCTGAGCCCTGATACGCGCTTCCACCTCATGAGCTCTTCCTAGAGCTGCCTGGAAAGACATTTCTGTCAGGCCCAACTCGTTTCCAATGGCTCTCGCCCACACACCACCCCTGCTTCGTGGGGCGACACCTCGCCACCAAAGCTCGCGGGTTCGGCGTTCTCTAACAGCTTCAGACCATCGTGGTATGATATCCTGCTCCCATATCTGCATTAGGCCCTTGGCTGCGGTATCTCGGCAGTCTGACCGAGCACGCCGGTCCGCCTCGCGACGGCGCTCTGCCTCGGCACTATGTGCCATCATTTTCTGGTACTCCTTCAGATGCCGTTTTTCTTCGACAGGGTCTTTCGGTGGCAGCCATGAGGGCCGAGTCCGGGAGAGAACGGCTTCCTTCTCCTTTGACACGGGGAGCGGGTCGATCATGATATTGCTTCGTCGAAGCGGCGGGAGCTCTGGAAGAGCTGATCTATGCCGTGGCTTGTTATCCAGGGGGTCAGTCACGGTCCGTCGTATGGTAGGCATGGAGCCTGTGCTCGATCGCTGTGCCTTTTGCTGTAGTTCGTCTGCGTGCTCCTCCAGCTTCTCCGTCAGGGCCTTTGCTTCCAGGTTCAGCTCGGATAGTGCGGCAGTCCAGCTCTTTGCCCGCATTTTGACTGGACTCGCAATCTCCCCAGGAGACTTCAGCGCACCAGACCTCCATGTCGGCGAACGCAGCGATCCCTGGGCAACAGCAACTGGCGGGGTACCGTTTCCCACACTTTTCCGCTTGTCTTTGGAGCCACGATCGGGCGAACCAGCGATCGAGCTTGCGGAACTCACAGGCCGAGATCGTTCTGAGGGCGGCCGTGGCGAGATTGGTACGTTGTCCAGAACGAGCCCGTCGGGGATGTCATCGCCTTCGTCCTCATCACACTCAAGTTCCAGCTCCAATGATGTCTTTCGCTCACGTGCTGACTGCCAGCTGCTTCGTCTAGGCTTCACCGGCAGCGCCGGATCCTTCAGGCCGGGTGTCGAATGCACACGAGGGCTTGGGCTACGATGGCGGAACGAGAGCGATGACGATCTTGTCAGGCTTTTTGCTGATAAAGGCTCAGGAAGCAGGGCGTTGGTGCTCGTGCTCCGTACATTGGCGCTTCTAACGTGCGCTTGTAGACTGGGATAGGAAGGCCGACCGTTGATATGAAGAGGTGCGTTTTGACGACGCGTTTTGGCCAAGTCCCTTGTCGCATGGACGTATGTATATGGCGTCTTTTGTTGTAACGAAGCGGCCCTAAGATCGGCGGAGAATGAGGGGGAGAATCTGTTTGGATGACTTTTGATACCTAGATCGCGGTCCTGATGAGGGATGGTGTCGTCATCCAAACCGATGTCTTCAAAGTGGTTGACATCTGACAGAACGCTGTTGTCGTCGGAGCTAAGCGAGTGGAACGAAGAGGATTTGGAAGATTTGGAGGCAGTCATGCCCGGAGGCGAGCCCAGGCCGGGAGTGAGAGGATCGACAGCTTGTTCGTATATCATCATGGTTGCATAGTGCTTGGGGAACGACCAGTCTCTGAATGTGTTCGATGTCTTTATAGGTCTCGGCGAAGAACTGTAATATAACCGAAATAGAGCTGGAAAGAGCTGGAAATGGCTGGCCGCTTTTGCACCTGTGACTAGGGAATAAAAGTGAAGCGAATGTAGAGCGGAACGAAAGGCGGCTGCGGCTGTGTATGTGTGAAATGTAGTAAAATTGAAGTGTCACAAAGTATCGTCGTAGAACTGCTACTTTCGTGACATAAGGCTGTAGTTTCACAAAGAATGTCGAAGTTACCGAACAGTATGACCTGATAGATGAATGCCTAAGTACCTTGCAAGGCCTTGCGACGGAATTTCGGATGGATTGTCAATGAAGCCCCTGGAAGGAAAAGCAATGTCTCACGTCGTGAGAAATGCCGGGTTCGTCGCGACAAAAATAGACGGCAAGGCAGGAACGGAAAAAAATAGAGTTGTCGTCGTTCCCAAGTCACGGTACTGTAAGAAGCACAATAAGAAGCCAAAAAGAAGGGTAGACACAGTAAACGATCGGATTGGAATGTGAAGACGTCAATACGACTGGCGTGACAAGATGCTAGCGAACGAAATGGCCTTGTCCGAAATATGGACAAAAGGTTAAAGGAGACTTATAGAAGCGAATGCAATAGTATGTGTCTTGATATGGTTGAGGATGAGACTAAAGGGCGAAACCGCAATAGACAAGAAAGGAAAACAGCTCGAGATACGAGTAGGAAACGAGGGGATGTCGGGCAAGGTTTGGAGAGGAAGCGAATAATGAGCTCAGGACGAAGCGAGAAAAAGGGCAAATCAAGAAAAGAGGAGACTGTCCTCCACAGGAGCCGAGTATACTGTGTTTTATATACTGTGTCTAACTGTATATGAGGACGGGAATGGCGAAGCTTAGGAAAACAAGCCAGCGTTTAATTTACTTCATGCACCTACTATGGCTAGTATACAGTGTTGATATTGTCTGCGTACGGAGTACTGTGTTAGCCGGAACGGGCTAATGATAAAATACATAATACTCCGTACTATCGAATGAAGTGAGCGAGCAGGATTCGCTCTTGCCGACGAGCGCCTATCTTTTGGCGGTTTGCTTTCCCTCCAACATATTACCTGACCTCCATTTCTCTCGTGGAACGGCTCTCAGCCCTTGAATTTGTAAAGAAGCCTCGCCCAGTACAGTCCGTACATTGAGTTACTGCTGCTGGCATGGTTGCATTGTTGACATTACATTTACGTGCCTGGAAAGCAAACAGACGGGTGATGGAGACTTCGGCGGGTCCGTGGATCTTTCGGTGATGAAAGTAATTTACACCGCAGGACCCAATCAGCGCCGATGGCCTGCTCAAGACCCACTTCTACGTCTTTTTCAGGGGTGGCCTCTGAGCGCCGGTCCACAAGACGCATGTGGTCCAGCCCCTTCATCCTTCGAGTACACACATGGAACGTCAAACTCGGAGCTTTTATGCGTTGGTCAATGCTGTAAGAAGTACACGTATCTTTGCATGACACCGACAGTCGCCGGATAACGATTGCAGCCTCTGCAAACTTATCAGCAGGAGATAAAAGTTCAAATGGCGGAGTGCAATAAGCACCCGCCACTCTTCATTGTCCCGAATATGTCCCCAGGAGAGTCAAACCACTCAGGACTATATTCTGAATAGACTCCACATACATCTCACCCGTCCTTTTCACTCGCATACACGGAGTTCCAGTACGGAGTAATACTAGACTGTATCCGAGGAAGAAGGATATCTTGCATCACTGTCGCGCCATCCATATATTTCCCGGCAATTTCTAAAAATATATGTGAGATCGCTGGCAGGTCCTTTTGAAACAGCATATTAGAATTCAACTATTCTCTCAAGTTGGAAAACCCGTAAAGCTATAGAGGTATAGTAATGTTGTTGCAATGTTACATAAAGATGACCGCATTAATGTTGTAGCAAACACCAGAAGCCTGTCTTTTCACTCTTGATCGAGAAAGTTTGAGGCTGAAGTGATCATTTGCTAGATAACGGCCTTATTTCTTGATAGCGTACTTAGGCATTGGAGAGCTGCATGTGGACCTAGTATTTAAATGTTGAAGCACATCCAGACAGATATGTCGAAGGTTTGTCTTCTGTGTGGCGTGGCCAACGATGAACACATAATGGCTAAATGACAATGCCTGAAATAATGTCGTGAGCTGCTGGTGATGTATAGGGCACATCAAACCAAACTTATATGTAGCTATTGTTTTGACGTGGATACGGGCGCACCATAGAGGCTGTACGGAGCATGATATGCGGCTGACACATGTGGGATAGGCGAACTTGGCGGCATACTGTGTGATTACTTGGTGAAATTGTGACAAAATGTATGGGACAGTGATGGCGGTATCTTCATACAATGAGCTCGTGGAAGAGGCATCGTAAAATGTGGCTCATAGAATCGCTGTAAATGGACACTTCTCGTGTATTATACGAACGAAAGATAGACCACACTTCTCAAACACAGGAAAGCCATATATATCTACCCCAGATATGAAAAAAAAATTAGTGCAAAGTGCAAATCCACAAGTTTTCTTCCGCGAATTTTTCGTTGTGCAACTCAAGAGATTGGCAGATTTCTAAGACGAGTGCAAGACAGAAGTTTGTGAATGCTAGAATCCTCGACACTTGGCATTGTAATGCTTGCCCATACCAGTTATAAGTACAGCACTGTGGCTGCTCCATCAAATGATTAATTTCGAGTCGCGATGTGCCTGTGTAGACAAGTTAAAGATTAATTCGTTATCTCGTTCTTAACCTTCCTCCGGATATACCCATTTCGATGCCAACGCCATAAATATGTAATAGAAAACAGCGCAGTAAACCAAGCAAGACAAGATCAGAAAGCAATTCGCCGCTTCCTGCCTGTGTACTTCGAATTGGCCTTGACAATCTTTCCCTTGCGCTCCATCTGCTCTTTCTTCTTCGCAATCCACGCCTTGCTTCCCCTTTTTATGACAGCACCCTTGCCACTCTTGCCCCTCGGCCGTTCATCCACAATGTCGACCCCGTTCATGCCAGAGACCACGCTGGTGATATCACCGTTTCCAGTAGCGACATTCCCTCCTACAGTGAGGACAAGATACACTTTGACGTTCTTGGTCCCTGGGTCGTCCTCCAGTATGCCGGCACCGAAGCCAGCGCGGACTGCTGCCTGCGTGATCATGGATCGTTGCGTATCGTTCTTCGGATAGAACTGGCACACCGCCCGACCACCCCGACGCAGCGATGCGTACAGTCCGTTAAAAAACCGGGATAGACGGCCCTGAGGAGACGTGTCACTGCTCTCGGCATTGCACAACCACTGCAGAGCGCTAATGCTGATTGCGGCGTCGAACGAGCCAGCCCGAAACGGGATGCCTTGCCCCATGTCGGCTAGCAGAAGGTCTCCCTCGACGTCGCGTTGAAGAGCCACATCCAACATAGATGGACTGATGTCCATCCCGACCCATACGTGCGGTCCACCTCCCTCTTCTTCGATAATACTGGCGTCGTCGTCGTCGTCGTCGTCGGCTGCAGCGTCACTGTCGTCGCCGATATTATCAGCATCGCTTTCAGATACGGCTCCAAGGCTGTTTTTCTGCCTCCGCCTCCTTGTCGTTGTGCCTGACATGGTCAGAATCTCGCCAGAAAGACCGCTGCCACATCCTACGTCTAAAATAAAGCTCGGTCCTGGAAGATCGAGCAGCTCTAGGGCACGCCGCGTCATTGAGGCCTGAACATTCTGAATTCGGGAGCTTGTGGTATATTTCCGCGCTTCTGAGTCATTGTAGTGAATGTCTGCAGCCCTAATGATCACAATTAGTACGTTGATACAACGAACACGGGACCGAGGAATAAATAGCCGAATTGGGCGCTTGTCGAACTTACAATGTATCTTCAGGCCGAGACATGATGGTACCAGAGAGTATTCCAGAGAGCTGTAAAAGGTGATACAATTGCCTTACAGCACTCAAGTGTAATAGAAGATGCACTCGTGCAAATTGCAAAGCGGTCGGCGCTCGACAAAATCATGGCCGCCGAAAATCTTCATCGTTGGTGGTGGGGCACCAAAATAGCCTTATCTTATCAGAGCGATGGCGGATTAATTCCGGATCATTTATGAGGGTTCCTCCGGCCACAACAGAGGACACGAAACTGGCTTCTGGAGGCGAGACTTGCTTGTGGCTTCCTTGGCCTACAACAATCGGGTTACGGGCCTATGCTTCAAAAAAGCCCTGTTTACATTACGACGTTTATATCTGGGATGTGAAAGGCTGAGGGCAGCTTCGCCGCAACCATGTGGATTCTTCCCTTAGTTGGCTACTTGGGCTCGATCGTGGGCTTCTGCTTCCTAACACTGGCCATAGGTAAGGCTCTCTCTCTTGGATATACCCGTGTCTAATCCAATCTAATCCAAGGACGCAGCGTCGGGGCTCTATTATTTGTCGGAGCTGGTGGAAGAGCACACGGTGATAGCGAAGCGCTTCTTGACTCGCTTAATCTACACCATCGTGGGCCTGCAACTCATCTTATGCCTGATAGACGGTTTCCCTTTCTGGCAGACAGTTCTTGGAATATTTTCCCATGTCGTCTACCTGGGAAATATGCGAAGGTTCCCTTACGTGCAACTTGCAGACCCGCTGTTCATCCTGTCGTGCGGTACGCATAGGCCCGTTCTTTGATTTATCTTCGTGTACCGCTATCGTGCTGACGTGCTTGAAACTGGACAGTTCTGGTGCTAATCAACCATTACGTGTGGTTCCGATACTTCTCTCAGTACCAACAAAACGTTTACAAGAACATGTCGTCATACTACGACTCGCCGGCTGACGCGCCTACTTTCACGGAAATCGCGGCGTACTTTGGCCTCTGTGTTTGGATGGTTCCCTTTGCTTTATTTGTCAGCCTATCAGCGAGCGACAATGTGCTTCCTACAATGGGCAGCGGGGGCCAGCCGTCGAGCAGCTTTGGCGAAGGCAGTGGAAGCAAGCGAGGCCAGGGTATGGCAAAGGCAGTTGTCGACAGTGTTTTGTCTACTTTTAGCGGAATGGGATCTGCAGCTGGGATAAAGCGTCCAGAGGACCGGCTCTAGTGCGGTCATTACGAGCTCGAACATGTGCCGACATCTTCCAAATGCCGACACTGAAACATTACACGCGAAGACTCTTGGAAGAGTTCCACGTTCTACTCTTCTCGAGTATATCGGCCACGGCTTTGACTTGCCTGGTAAGTCTGAGTTACTCTTGCTATCACGCCAACCCGCTCTAGAAAGCCTTGCTACCATGATGCCTTTTTGCGCTATGATTGTATCTTACAACGGCCCTTATGTCTTTGCTTGATTAAAACTTACCCTTTCTGATTTCATCGCTGCCTCACCTCTATACGCTCTATATTCTTTTTTCTTTCCTTGTCACACTGCTCTCAAGGCTAATACCAGATCGGCGGAAACAGAAAAATGATGTACGGCGGAGGCCGTATTCTCTCGGAGCGAAACCTGCGGACAATCCTGGTTTGAGGGGCTGCACCAAGGCAACTGGCCATGTGCTATGACGGTCGACAGGAGGCATGGAATGTGGTGAGAATCCCATGAAACGCCAGATATAAGCAGGCCGCGCATGCCACGGACTAGATACTGTAACCCTATCACCACTATTCAGCGGGTAACAAGTAGGTCCAAAGTCGTCGCGGACAAGTTTTCAGTTGTGATACAATACAGCCTGACCATGGAAGCTACAAGTTGATGGCAAATGGTCAGTCCTAGGAGCACCCACGGCTGCTAAACAATAAAGTTGTATTCAAAGCACATCAGGTAGTCAGTTAACTCGGGAAATCGAAAGAGGGGAGATCGCCACTTTCGGAGTCCATCGCCGAGCTGGCGGCATAGTGCAAGGGTAGAGCCGTGTTTCTTGGTACCATCTGCGAGAGGGCAGCCTCGATGTCGTCCGCGACGGCCGGCGGTGTATAACAGGCTGCTAACGCTTGTTGGGGCAAAGCGGGCTGGTTCGCGAGAGTAGAGAGCTCGTCGGCGAGCGGCGCAGGAAAGGGGTCTACATGATTGAAGCTAGCAAACGCGCACAAGCAGGGACGATCAGGTCCGAGGTGGCATCGAGGCTGCCGGTGTTGGTGTCGGCTGATGGACAGCGATCATAGCTGTCTGCGGCATGGTGATGCATCTCGGCTCTCAAGCCATCGACGACGGCCTGGGAGGTCTGTAGCTTGTCCTCTAGTCGTCGCGAGACGGGCGAGCTTGTGGAGAGCTGGCGGATAAGGTTCATCGCGATGTGCGCTTCGTCCAGATAGGAGAGCTTTCCTAGATCGGTGGAGTAGTAGAGAGTTAGTAGTAGGGATGAGAGGGCAGTCTCCAGAAAGTGGTTGAAGGTCTTCTGCTATGTCTGGTAGATGTCAGTGCTACGAGCCAGCCTGTCTAGGACGCGGACGGTGTCCTGTGCGGTAGTGGCCATGGTGCTGGCGTGTGAAGGATCGAAGTTCCTGGTGCCATCAGGCCTCACAGCTGCCTTGTGGTAGATGAAGGTGCGCATCTGGTTCGCGCGCAGATATAGAGTCAGGCGGATCTTGTAAGCACCACGGCCCTCCTTGGCCGGATGGATAGTGTCCTGGAGGCCGCAGAACTGCAGCTTTGCGGATAAGTTGCGCTGCCACATCAGCACGCGGAAGCAGAAAAAGTCGCACATGGAGTTTGGCGTGGAGGACGCCGTCGGGGGGCATCTTGAGACACCATCGTCGCACTTCGGACGTGATGCTGCAGTATGCCATCATGTGCTTAAAGTAGAGAGCGGAGAGTGAGTCGTCCCTGAAGTCGGGGCAGTGGCCGATGTCTGCGAACTGGAGGAAAAAAGGCAAGCCAGTGCCAAAGCTCCACCGACGGTCCAGTGTGTAGACAGTCCAGTACATCTTGTCGCTCATATCCTCAGTCGGCTTTGGGGATACGGGGGTTGTAGACGTCCTCAGATGTGACGAGTCGCCATTGCTGTGTCTGCGGAGCTCTTGGAGCAGCCTTGAGACGATGCCGGTGCCCCTCCAAGCTAGGACCTCTCTATCGGCCAGGAAGAAATATATGCTCTAGAGACGTTTGGTCACGATGGTAGGCGAATAACAACGGCCAAGAGGGAATGCGTGGAGAGGAGAAGCATACCGTGAGGGTCATCAGGGAGAGGCTATTTCTGTCGCCACCGGCGAGAAGCGTTCTGGAAATGACATCAATAAAGATGTCCTTCACCAATTCATTAAAAATTTCTACCGAGTCGGAACTGGTAAAGATGGCGACGACGGCGAGGACAAGGGTGGCAATATCGGCGAACTGGTCGCACTGGGGAAGGTAGCCGTCTGTCTTCTGCCGGGCGGCCCGGCTAATGTCTGTTTGCAGCTTTTCAATATCGAGGAAGGGATACTAGAGACCGATCTCCTCGTCGTAAATCAGAAGAACCTCGGTCCAGCATTCTGTACTCAGGGTTGCCAGAACGCAACCAGGAGAGCCACTGAGACGGTGATTGATGAGTTTCCGCAGCCCCTGCGGCCCGTCGACGACCAGACTGCGGGCCTTCTGGCGCGACCTGTCACGCTCGGAGCCCGAGGCAGCCAGGCGCTGCTGTGCAACGCCGAGGTAGCAATCTGAGTTCGCAGGTCCGTATGCTGGAGCGACTGTGGAGGTTGTTGCCTTTTTGTGGCCTAAGTTGGAGGGCCAGCAAGCGATATTGTCGAGACTGCACACGTTTCTTAGTTCTTGTCGTTGAGACCTGTCGGCCTGAAGGTTTCAAACATTTGCAGGCCGGAAGAAGAGCTGGAGAAAGTGGGTAATAAGAGTAGAGCAGACGGTGGAAGCAGTGGCTCTCACGAGAAGGACCCGTGGCTGCCAGATCGGGAGCGCGTTGTGCGTTTGTAGACACAGGTAACATTGCTATCGCTGCAACTCTGGCAGGGTCGCTCGCCGCTGCATTTTATTTTTCGCCTCTTGCAGCTGTCACTATATGGAAGAGCTGAGGTCAGCGTGCCGGTTCTCACTCGTGGATTATTCTGTTTCGAAACACGAGATTTACTAGGCAACGGTCGTGTATGGAAAGCGTCGTTTTCGAGGAGTGCACTGTGCGACCAATTGCTTGCTGGTTCTGGTGCTGGTGCTACTGCTTGTACTGTTATACATTGAATTTGAATGATGTTTTTGTTGACGCTTGCACCTTGAACATCGTTTCGTTTCTGGTGAGCATAATAGTTTCGTTTCTGCCGAGATGGGGATGTTGAGCTCAAGTGCGGGGGCTCTTCTTGGGACCCCATAGGACGCTAAAAGTAGCGCCTGACCAGGGACCACTGCCTGGGTTACTTTGGAGCAAGAAGGGATTACTATGTAGGGCGGCCTTCATTGGCCGACACAGCGCAATCGGCTGGCATATGGAGCAGTCTCTAAAGAGAGTTAAATTCAGGTGAATTAGAGGTCCTTAGATCATCAGTTTCCCAAGAATCCTGCTGCCTTAAACTTTGCCCCCCCCCCC
>JRUC01000771.1:0-12704 GCA_000806385.1 Leptographium procerum
CCCCTCTCCTCTTGTTCTCGTTCAGCGCCACAGAACGCGAGAAACGACCGGTCGATATCCAGTCGACAACACTCCTTTTTGCCTTCATTGCTCCCCTTAATACAGCAGTTTCTTGCCGGCAATAAACAGGCTGGAGATGCTGTGACGCCTTTCTTCTCTTATCAGTTTCGGCTTCTTTCGTTTCCTCACATTCCATCTTCAAGACCTCGCCAATCTGTCCCCCGACCGTCACCTTCAGCTTTCATCAAAGAGACGCGCTTTCGTTTCACGTATGCTGCCGACTGCCTCGTCAATACGCCCCAATCTAGGCCAGACCAGACACTACGGCTTCGACCTAACTTGTGACTTCTCTACGACATCGTTATCGGTCTTCTTGCAAACTCCTAGTTGATACATACCTTTCACATCTGTCGTCTGCTCCGTAGTCGTACCCCGTTGTCGCAGCGACACTCTTTTCCTTCATCCTACCAGCAACGTCATGGCTATGGCCACGGCCCCTGCAACCTCAGCGGCAGGCGCAGCCATGTTGGGGATGTCGTCTGGAAGTACCACAGCAGGGGCGACGGCAGGACGTTCCTCCTTGTCGTCGTCGTCAGCCTCCGCCTCGCCACCCTCCCCGGACTCTGTGCAGGAGCAGATCCGCCAGCTCAACGACGCCCGCAAGCTGGTGCTCGCCAACGTCAGCTACTACCCAACCATCGTCCAGGGCATCCTGCCCATCCTCAACCCGTCGTCTCTGCCTCAGCTGCGGCGATGGGGCGCCGAGTTTCTGGCGGAGGCGTTTGCAGCACCAGCGCTGCCCTCTCGCGACAAGGAGACGCTCAGCCTGCTGGTGCTCGAGAGCCTGAAGGGCATGGTGGAGAACCCGAACGAAGATGCGTTTGTGCTTCAGAGCATCATTCAGGCGGCTGCCAGCATCTATCCGCTGGTAATGCGCTGGGTGTAAGTTTTCTCAAGTTCCGGTTGGAGTGGGAAACTGAAGCGGAGGGTCTCCAGTCTCAAGAACTAACCTCGAAAATACTCCCTTTTTTTTCCCCTTACAGCATCAACAACTCGTACGATACTCCGACATGGGAGCGCATGGTCGCCATCAAGTCACGCATCCTGCGGCTGTGGGAATCGCCGGTGCCATCTGTGCAGATATGCTGCATCAAGTTTGCGCAACGCGTCGTCTTGGCCCAGACCCATAGCGTCAGCCAGGACCACAAGGTACGCATCTTCCCCGACCTAGCCGTTCATGCCTGCGCATGCTGTACATGCTAATAGACGAAGCGCGACGTCCTTGACATCTCCCTCAACCCAATCCCACAAGGCCATCCGCTTCTCGACCCGCGACACCTCGAGGCTGAAGCTACAGGGCTTTTGGATCGCATGCTTGGAGTCTTGCAGGATAGCAGCAGGTGAGTTTCCTACGGGCAGCTATTTTGTGCAGCTGTGATTTGCTCAAAGCAGCACTGAAGGAACGCAGATCTTGGTTGACATACTGACAAACTTGCATCTGCGCAGTGATGCGCTCATCGTCGATGCCACACTAAATACGCTTTCTGTCCTCGTCCGCACACGGCCGACAACGGCCAGCCGTGTGCTCAACGCCATCCTCAACTTCAACCCGCTCAAGCTGGCTAGCAGCCACATGGCGCCACGGACGCGGGTGATGGTCAAGTCGATGGAGAAGACAACACGGATGCTCCTTATCCATCTGACGAAGCGGTATGTTTTTGCACGCCCGGGAATATGCAAGTATGTTGCTTGTAGGACTCGCTCTAATTTTGCTGCTGCAGGGACCCACACAACCCCTACAACGCCCGGATACACCAGTACATTGAGCGGCTTATGCGGTCGCGGGCAGAGATGCTGGACGACGGCGGCCGCAAGCGAACGCTTGCGGACCAGCAGGCAGCAGCGTATGGCGACGCCAAGCGGCAGAGACTGGCGACAGGAGTGGCGGCAGCGCCAGCGCCGCAGGTGGTGGAGATCAAGCCGCTGGCGCCGGGGCAGAACAGCCTTTCAGACATCTTTGCGCTGACGTCCAACGCGCAGCTGCGGGCGTTCAGCGCGTCGCAGGTGCCGCTGGACCTGGCTGCCAAGATCAGCGTGTCGACGCTGGCCCGAGTTGACCAGCAGCTGCTGGACCGTGCTATTCAGGTAGGCTTTGGAAGCGCTGATGCAGACGTATGCGCGGATGATGAGATAAGTGCTAACACCAACCACCTATCAGGGCATTCGTGACCGGCTAGCTACGCTCGAGGCAGCCTCTACGCAGCTATCGCTTCTCAACCCAGACACAGCGCCTCTAGATGTGGCGGACGATGACGACGATGACGACTACGAGCCAGACTTCTCTACGGCGGAGGACGCAGAGCAGATCCTCAACAAGCTGGACATGGACGACGGCACCGGAGGGGCTGTGGGCAAGGCGGACGCGGGGGCGGCAGCGGTAGCAGCAGTGGCGGCATCGCTGGCGCTGGGTGCGTTCCATCTGCCGGTGGCGCCGCCTCTGTCAGCGGAGCAGGCGGTGAAAGTGGGCGAGGCGACGGTGGCGCGGGTGTTTGACACGATGCAGTCGTCGTCGGATGCGGCAGCAGCGCCGGGAGGGGGCTCATCGTCGGGAGCCGTTGCATTGCGCAAAGCTGGCAAGGTGGTCGGCCTGAACCGAGTGGCTGCGAGCTCTTTCGACCGAGAGTCGTGGACAACAATACTGACGAGGCTGGCGACACGGTCGCTGAGCGGACTAGAGAGAGAGGAAGAGGAGAAGGGGGACAAGGACGACAAGGACGACAAGGACGACAAGGACGACAAGGACGACAAGGACGACAAGGACGACAAGACCGATACGGCCGATGAAAGGGCCATAGTCAAGGCCGTCAAGACAGAGGGAGAAGAGAACTGCCAAGGAGAGACGCTGGCGCGGACAGGGGCGTCAAAGGGAAGCCGGGCGGCGGCTCTGCTGAACGACAGCATAAGGGAGTCACTGTTCCGTTATGTGCTGGAAGACTTCCGAAAGCGGATCGACGTGGCAGTGGCATGGCTATGCGAAGAGTGGTACAACGACCAGGTGGAGCGGAAGTACACGGAGGCGGAAGGCAGTGGCAGCGGCAGCGGCAGCGGCAGCAGCAGTAGCAGTAGCAGTAGCGGCACAGGCGGACGACACTACGACATGTGGGCGCTACGGCTACTAGACGGGTTCCTGCCGTACCTGCACGGGCAGGACAACAAGGTGCTGACGCGGTTCCTGAGCGAGATTCCGACGCTGAACCGCGATCTGCTGCAGCGGGTCAAGAGTCTGTGCCGGGACCCGTCGATGGTGCCGGTGGCGCTGACCAGCCTGCTTTATCAGCTGATGATGCGGCCGCCGGCGCGGGCGCTGACGCTGGACACGATGGAGGAGATATGGATCGAGTGTGAGTGTTCTTCTTTTCCCCTTTTCCCCTCTCGTAAAGCTACGCAGGATGAAGATGCTGACTAAGCTCAGTCGAGGATGCGCGTCCGATGGCGACAAAGTACCTGGACAAGTGGCGGCCCGGGTTTGTGCAAGCACAGCGAGCAGCACAGGAGAGCGGCAGCGGCTCAGACAAGACCGACGGGGTGGCGGTGGCGGCGTCCTGAAGGACATCGTTCTGATAACTGCAGAGTGCTCGTGTAGATGGACAAGGACGTTTGACGCATGATCAGGTTCTCTTTATATGGCATCACGTGTATTGTACTAGCATATTACAGGCTTGCAAGGGTAAGAGCGGACAATGACAAAACTGGAATCCCGGGGTATGCATTAAGGATTTGTATCTTACAGAGGACAGCGGTGTAGATGCAGCAGACAAGTCAGTAAGAGCAATGGGATGACTAGCTGCGTGCTCTGGCAAAGATGGTGTCCTTATAGAAGCGGGCCTCGGCGATGCTCTCGAGGATGTCTTCGCGGGCGCGATGAGCACCGGTCTTTTTGGGTGGTGGTCGGAAGGAGTTTTGCGACTTCTGTGAGGGATCTGAGTTCTGCGAGGGATCTGAGCCGGGCAGCCAGCGGGCGGCGGCCTCCTTGATGGCGCTGACGTCGAGGATGCGGTAGTGCAGGTGGTCGACGACGGCGGCGAAAGGCGGCCGGCGCAGGAAGGCCCGGTCGGCATGGACGCTGTTGCCGGCGAGCAGGGCGACGCGCGGGGTGGGCACGCGGGCGCGGACGTAGGCGAGCAGGCCCTCAGCAGCCTGCTCGGGAGTGACGGCGGAGGCGAGGACGGCGTCGGTGAGGCCGCTGGCGGCGTGGTGGGCGGTGCACCAGTCGTCCATGCGGCCGAGAGCGGCTTCGGCATCGGGCACGTGGATGACGACACCCCAGCCCGGATCATCGGCGACGATGGGGCGCAGATGGCCGTCCGTGACGAGGCAGTGGATCTCGAGGATCTGGTCGGTGTCGGGGTTGAGGCCGGTCATCTGCGGGGATGTGTTAGTTGGATGGTGAGGAAAGTGGTGGAAGAGGTAAAGAAATGGAGTAAAGGAAATCAAAGGAAATCAAAGGACAGCAGAGGAGAGTAGAGGAGACGCAGGGTCAGCTCGAGAGCAGACGTTACCTCGCAGTCAATCCAGACAAGGGGAGCCCACGGGTCGGCCATGTTGGGGGGGTCAACGGCGGTGTCGACGGCGGTAACTGGGCCGTTCTATTTTGTTGTCTACTCCTTTTGGGTATCACCAGCTATGTAGACTTATGTCTACTCGATTTTCATGTTGTAGTCGTAGTGTTAATCATATACAGATTCTTCAACGGACAGCTCTAACTGGCTATTGGTTGCTTCCAGCAAAGCTGCTGTCCTGCACAGGAAGGTGGGACCAAGCCCCACTAGCGCGCCGATCGTCTTGAGTGGGTGCTGATGTATTCGGCAGCAGCGATTGGGCGGCGGCCGTGATGTGTACTGTACTGTATCGCAAGGCAGGAAAGCCCGACATGTTTGCGTGCTATGATCTCTTTTGTCTGATCAGCGGGCGATTGAAAGTGACGATCGCGTCGAGAGTAGAGGACTGATCGACTGTTCTTGTGTGCACTTTTATTTGCTTTGCGCTCTTCTCTCTTGCTCTTTGCCACTTGCACTTGGAAGCTTGTTCTTTATCAGATAGCCGGATGTCTCCTTCGGCCAGCAGCACGGAGGCGGACAGCGGGGCGCCGCCACCGCCACCACCGCGGTCGGCCAGCCCGCCGCGGATCCTGATCATCGGGGCGGGCTCGCGCGGACAGACATACGCAGAGGCGACGGAGACGTCGACCAACGGGGTGGTGGTGGCGGTAGCAGAGCCGGACCCGTACAAGCGTGCGCAGCTGGGCCGGCGGCATATCTGGGGACCGGACGGGCAGCCGAGCGAGGGCCAGGCGTTTAAGGGGTGGCAGGAGTTTGTGGCCTACGAGCGAGAGAGGCGGCAGCAGCGCTTTGGGAGGGGTGGAGAGACGACCACCGGGGTGGACGCGGTGTTTGTGTGCGTGCTGGACGAGATGCACCGCGAGGTGGTGGTGGCGCTGGCCGAGCTGGGCGGGCTGCACGTGATGTGTGAGAAGCCGCTGGCGACGACGCTGGCGGACTGCGTGGCCATGTACGGGGCGCTTGCAGCGCAGCAGGAGCGGCAGGTGTTTGCCATCGGCCACGTGCTGCGCTACAGCCCGCACAACATGCTGCTGCGGCGGCTGGTGCGCGAGGAGCGGGTGATTGGCGACGTGCTCAGCGTCGTGCACACGGAGCCGGTCGGCTGGTGGCACTTTACGCACAGCTACGTGCGCGGCAACTGGCGGCGCGAGGACACGACGGCGCCCAGCCTGCTGACCAAGAGCTGCCACGACATTGACGTCCTGCTGTGGCTGCTGTGCTCTCCGGTGGCACCGACGGCGGTCGCGGACGTGGCAGCGTCCAACGACGATATTAAAGAAGAAGGGCCACACCTCCCCTCCACCGTGTCGTCGTCTGGAGCGCTGCAGCTCTTCCGGCGCAGTCGCAAGCCGCGGAAGGCCGGCACCGCCACCAACTGCCTGTCGTGCCCGGCCGGGCCCGACTGCAAGTACTCGGCGCGGCGCATCTACGTGGACGACACGCTGCGCGGCTTCGACACCGGCAACCGCGGCTGGCCCGTCAGCATTGTGGTGCCCGACATTGAGGACGTGGCGGTGCGGCATGGAGGCGGCAGCGGCGGCGAGGCTGCTGCGCGCGACGTGCTGCTGAGACGGCTGGCCGACGACTACGGGGCGGCCACGCCCGACAGCGAGGTGGCTGCGCGCAACTGGTTTGGCCGCTGCGTGTTTGAGGCGGACAACGACGTGTGCGACGAGCAGGTGGTGGTGGTGACTTGGGATGAGGAGGAGACGAAGGAGGAGGAGACAGCCAAAGTCGAGAACACCTCCAACCGCAACGCCAAGACGGCCACTTTCCACATGGTCGCCCACACGACAAAGATCTGTGACCGCTACACCCATCTCTACGGCGAGCACGGCGAGATCTACGCCGACCAGTCCGCCATCACTGTCGAGGACTTCCGCACCGGCAAGACCACCACCCATCACCCGCGCGTCGAGAGCCTCGGCCACGGCGGCGGCGACGCCGGCCTTGCCCGCGCCTTTGTGCTCGCTGTCGACCGCGTCAAGAACGCCGCCTGGCCGGCCGCCCGCGCCCAGCGCGAAATCATCGGCTGCACCCTCGACGAGGTCCTCCGCAGCCACGCCCTCGTCTTCTGCGCCGAGGAGGCCCGCCGCGGCCGCACCGTCATCGACTGGAAGGAGTGGTGGGCTCGCGAAGTTGGGGTGGCAGGCGGCTGAGGTGTGGAGGAGTTGTAATCGTTTCGAACCGTTGGGAAGCTCAATGCTTTTTTGCTGTCTGCTTACGGTATTGGACCCACTTATTTCTGCAGTAAGACGACCAGAGAGGTACCTCTTGTTCTTAGCAAAACATCACGGAGCCGCAGGTACCCCGCATGCCGAGGGCCGTTTGTTCACATAATCATTCGCTACTAATCATCCGGGGAACTAATCAACCGGCGACTGCATGTTGACACGGCTGAGGAGCCTTGGGGCTGTTGTGGCAGTCTTATAAGACAGACTGTTGGCAATGTAGTCGTTTTGTAGCCAAGCCTCAGTTGTCTGTGTGTTTGTGTGTGTGTGTGTGTGTATAGAACTGAATTCAAGAACAGCAGTCAGCTGCATCCTTTATATCAGTCGCGCCTGCCGTCGACGTCAGAATCTGTGTAAGTCGCACTTGCCGTCATTCGCACTTGCGTCATTCGCACTTGCCATCAGCTGCCAAATCGCCAAGCAAAACGAAAGAGAACTTCGCATCATATCGCCAAAAACTTCTTTCCCTTCTCTTCTGGGGGACAAAAAAACAGCACCCCATTTCTCGCGGCCATGACTCCTCTCGAGGACATCCTGCCGGCCGCCTTTGACAAGGACGTCGACAGGGACATCGAGAAGGATGATCCGCCAACCGAGAGCACCACTGAGGACGTGGAAAAGGCGGCTGCCGCTCACGATGCCTCACTCGCCGGCCATCCAGGCCATCCAGACCACCCTTCATCCTCTTCGTCCTCTCCCCCTCAACCCTGGGACTGGGCCACCGACCCGGCCAACCCCTACAACTGGCCGAAGCGCCGCAAGTGGGCCCAGGTCGCCGTCATCTCGTCCATCGGCTTCCTGACCTCGGTCGGCACGTCCATCCTCAGCCCTGCCACCAGCACGATCAAGGCCGACTTTGGCCTCCACAGCACCACCGTCGCGCTGCTGCCGCTGTCGCTGTACGTTCTCGCTCTGGCCGTCGGTCCTGTCGTGCTCGGCGGCCCGCTGTCTGAGACCATCGGCCGCCTGCCCATCCTGGCCGCCGGCACGCCGCTGGGCCTGCTCTTCACCGTCGGCGCCGCCCTGTGTCCGACCAGCTCGCTGGCCGGCTTCTGCATCCTGCGCTTCCTCGCCGGCTTCGTCCTGTCGCCCAGCCTCGCCATCGCCTCCGGCATCCTCACCGAGACCTTCCGTCCTGTCGAGCGCGGCCTGCCCGTCGCCCTCTTCATCGTCACGCCCTTTCTGGGTCCAGGCATGGGGTGAGTTTTTCTTTTTGGGGGGTCCTCGCTTCGCTCGCTCGCTTTTCTTTCTTTCTTTCTTTTCTTTTTTTTTTCCTCGCTTCGCTCGTTTTTTTTCTCCCGTTCTCTCCCCCCCCTGAACACAAACTGACCTCACAGCCCCGTCCTCGGCGCTTTCGCCATGCGCAAAGGCTGGCGCTGGATCGAGTGGACCCTCGTCTTCTTCTCCGCCTTCTCCATCATCCTTACCGTCCTCTTCGGCCGCGAGACCTATCATCCTGTTCTTCGCCGCCGCCGCATCCGCGAGCTCGGCATCACCTCCACCAGCTCCGACGACCCGCCGCCTGCCGCCTTCTCAGCCCAGCTGCGCCTCTTCCTCTCTGTCGGCCTCCTTCGTCCCGTCCACATGATGCTCACCGAACCCATTGTCGGCCTCTCCTGTCTCTATGTCGCCTGCGAGTTCGCCACCCTCTTCACCTTCTTCGCTGCCGTGCCCTACGTCTTTGAGAACTTCTACGGCTTCGGCCGCGAGCCTGCCGGCCTCGTCTTCCTCGCCATCGTCGTCGGCTGCGTGCTCGGCCTCGCCACCATCATCGCCTGCGACATCTTCATCTACCGCCGCCGCCAGGTTCCTCGCTTCCCTCCTCATCAGGTTCCTCCCGAGCACCGCCTTTATGCCGCCATGCTCGGCAGCGTCGGTCTTCCCATTGGCCTCTTCTGGTTCGGCTGGACTGCCGATCGCCACACCCACTGGGCCGCACCCGTCGTCGCCATCGTGCCCTTTGCCTGGGGCAACATCTGCATCTTCATCAGCCTCATGCAGTATCTCGGCGACACTTACAGTGGCGCAACCATTGCCAGCGCCGGCAGTGCTAATTCCCTTGCCCGCTACGCTCTTGCTGCGGCCTTCCCGCTCTTCACCCTGCAGATGTACCGCAGTCTCGGCATCGGCTGGGCCAGCAGCCTGCTCGGCTTCATCGCTGTCGCCCTGCTGCCCGTGCCCTGGCTGTTCTTTCGCTACGGGCCTGCCATTCGCAAGCGCAGCCGCTATTAGCGAGTGTTTGTGTGTGTGTCTGTGTAGACATCTGTACAAGTGTGTGCGTGTGTTTTATGTGCACGCGCGCGTTTTCCGTTCCTGGCAACCAGACAAATCCTAATGCGTGTATATACATAAATAGACTAGCATCGTCCCAAAATTGAACCAATAGAACTGCTCGCCAGCTCGGCCGGCCGTCGTCGTATGCCGTTGCGTATGTATGTTTTCTGCATGTTTCGACGCTCCAACCGGGCCCAGCCAAGGGGGCCCTGTCTCCCTTTTTTTTCCTTTTTTTTCCTTTTTTTTTCCTTTTTCCTTTTTTCCCTCTTCTCTGGGTCGCCTCGCAATGGCCCCCTGTCATGGCGCTTCCCGTCCGCTAAACCTCCAGCGTGGCACGCCTTGCCTGATCGAGCAGCCGATCAATCGATTGCTTCGGTCTGGTTGCGCGTCCGCACGCAACCCCATTCGCGTCCCCTTTGCTGCCCAGGGTGAAACAGCTGTGCAGAGGTCGTGTCATGCTCATACTATGGACGAGTACGAGCAGTCTGCGGCTGCCAAGCCAGTGCGCTATGCCCAAGATATCGTGTCTTGCTGTTTTAGTACCTTGCTATGTATACGAGTACGATACTCCATCCTCAAGTATCGTCACAGACCAGCAGGGAGAAGAGTGGGCCATTTTTTATTTTCCTTACTCTGTCTGTCAAATACAAGTACAAGCTTTTGCCCCGTCTCCTCAATTAACGCCCACCCACTGCCTTATCATGACTCTCGTCGTCTGTTTCTTTCCTCCACACTATGGAGCATGCCAGAGACAGCCAAAAAAGTGAAAACAATCTGACGAGTGAGGAAGAAAGGGAGTGAATTCTGACTGAAAGAGCAAACAATTCCATTCACGTGGAATTCAGGACGAAAACTGTTATTTTTATCCCTTGCCTCTCGTCCGTTGTCCATTGTCATGACCAACTGAGGGAGAGGACCTCCTATTTTCGTTGACCGAACCGGCCCTCCTCTTCTGCACATATATCCTCTCTCTCTCGTTTTCATACGAATATTTCGAGAGAGACAGTCCTCCTCACCACCACCACCACCGTCCTTGGCGCCACCCTTCCCCCAAGCCTTCACATGCCATGATACGACTCCTTGCTCTGACCCGCGGCCGCCGCCGGCTGTGGCCCGCCATCATCTTCCTCAGCGTCTGGATCACCACCATGCTGGGCCTAATGCTGCCCTACGACAGCGTCCTGCGCCAGTCGGTGCGCTTCAACGCGATGCGCGCCTTCAACAGCCTTGCGAGCCCGTCCTGGTCGTTTGAGACGTGGATGCACACCGGTGCTAGCAACCGGCCGGCAGCGGCGACAGAAGCAGCAGCAGAAGCAGCAGCAGCGGCAGCAGAAGAGGCTGCCTTCTCCGACTCTCCCGACAACTACTACTCCCATCATCAACTCTCGCCGCATCGTGCGCGGCTGTACGACAACATCGGCGTCATCATCAAGAGCGGCTACGGCACCCGCCACCGCGTGCCCGTCCAGCTCAACGCTCTGGGCTTGCGACCCCATGCCGAAGACGCCCACAACGTCGTCGTCATTGGCGACTATACCGGCCACATCCGCTACAACCTCAATGACCCTAGCGGCAGTCTAAATCCGATCAATAGCCACGGCCACGGCCACGGCCACAAAAACAGCAGCAGCAATAATACTACGGCCCCGGCCGCGGTCATGGCCTCCGTCGCCGTCCACAACGTCATTGCCGCCGTGCTCGAGAGCCGAGCCGTTGGCCCGCGCATCCGCAGCCCACGTGCTGTCAAGTATCGCGGCTTGTCGGCGGCTATACACCGCGGCAACGATGCCGAGGCCATGAGCATCAGCCGTGACTACGGCTGGGAGTTGGACACCATGAAGGCATGTTTTTATTCCTCGCTTCGCTCGTCCGCTTGTTTTGTTTCTCGCTTCGCTCGCGCCCTTTCTTGCTGACCTTTCCCCCCAGTTCATCCCCGGCCTTGAGCTCGCCATCGATGCCATGCCCGACAAGGACTGGTACCTGCTGATCGACGACGACACGTTCCTCGTGCCGCCGTCACTGCACAGCCTGCTGGCCCGCCTCGACCCGGCCGCGCCGCTGTACATTGGCAACGCCGTGGGCGACTTCCGCCTGCGCTTTGCCCACGGCGGCTCGGCCGTCGTGCTTTCGCGCGCCGCTGTGGCCCAGCTGGTCGGCGCCCGCGCCGTCGTGCACCGCGCCTACGTCGACTCGCTCACCGCCAGCCTGGGCGACCGTCTGCTGGCCGCCACCCTGATGCGCGTCGGCATCTACCTCGACGAGCGCTTCACCCTCCTCTTCAACGGCGCCCGCCCTCACGCCACCCGAATCAGCGCCGACCGCTTCTGCCTGCCGCTGGTCTCGCTGCACGGCCTGGCCAACGCTGCCGACATGATCGATGCCGGCCGTCGCTTCAACAACGTCAGCGCAGGCGGCAACAGCAGCAGCAGCAGCAGCTCAGCGCCCTTTGTCTGGGGCGACCTGTGGGCTCTCTACGGCCGGCCCACAGTCGCCGGCCTGGAGCAGCAGCCGCAGCGTGGTGGCCGCGACTTTGTGGGCCGGCCGGGCGACGACTCGTCCGCGGCAGGCCTGGTGTCCACCACCTTTGAGGACGTCCTGTCCGCCGATTCATGCCAGGCCATATGCGAGGGTGTCCCAATAAGCCACGGAGCTCAGGGCAGCCAGCAAGACCGGGAGACCCAAGACCGGCTCCCGCCGCACAGCGGCACCGTCAATGCCGACGGGCCCTGTCTGGCCTGGACGTGGGACGGCCAGGCGCAGACCTGCACAGCGAGCCCCTGGTTCGTCGTCAGCGAGGACGCCTGGGAGGAAGGCGGACGCTTGCCGCCGCCCGCAACCACCATTTCGGGTGTGCCCGCAGTCCGTCTGCAGAAGCTCGCCGAGCGCTGTAGCCGGCGCAGCGGCGTGGCCTGGATCGCGAAGGATTCGGGCTATTATGAGCTCGTCCGGTCAGAGGCAGCAGACATGTGAAGAAAAAAAAAAAGGACTGACTGACTGGTCTGCTTCTTTTTCAACCCTCAGTCATCAACCATATCGTCATATTAATAATACACTGTAATTAGTACTAGAGCCAAGAGCCAGAATTGAAGATACACAAAAACAAGGCCGCGCCTGCCCGATCGGGCTGTTTGTCCACTGGCATGGCAGGAGCTGCAGGCAGCAATCCGCAGCCACAGGCCACTCCTTCCCTTCCCAGCGCACAAAGTCCGGCCATGCTCCACCCACACCGATGACGTCTTGGAGCCCCTGCTTCTGCTTCCCAGCTGGACAAGTCTCACCTATAGGCCATCCCACTAAAACCTCTTCTGTTCTGCGCCGACTTCTCCTCCGATTCTGCCGACACAATGGGCCTCGCAATTTCGCTCTCTGTCGTCCGTCTTAAATCCCTCTGGGGACTTATGGGCACCGTTCTTGCTGTGTATAGACTGTATATATGTCTCTCATACCCACTCCTACTTCCCTGTTTCTTTTTCCCGTCGCTTCCTTACTTCTCCTGCCAACCTCTCTTGTCCAATTCGTCATCGTCTGTACTTCTTGTAGATCAGCTCTACCAATCTTTCAGCTCCACGCGACCACAAGC
>JRUC01000772.1:0-12687 GCA_000806385.1 Leptographium procerum
TTGTTGTTACGTATTTTATTGGTGATTCTTTTTGTTCTCTCTGCAATTAATTTTCTTCGTCTTTTTGTCTTTTTTTTTCCCCTTTTTCTCCTTTTTGTCTTTTTTGTCTTTTGCCTTCCTTTGTTTTATTTTTGGTGTGTTTTGTGTAATCAAGGAAAAATCGTCAAAGACTGTGATTCGCCGTTGTGGCGGCAGGCTCGCTAAGAAATCAGGCCATGCAGAGCGTCACAACCAAAGAATCACCGCGGAGAAACTCATAGACTATAAAAAAAACTTCATTGCCTGGTTCAGCCCTTTTTACACTTGTCGCCAAGCCGCCCGGAGCGTGACATTCGGCCTACTGCTACTCCGTACTACTCTGTAAGGGGGAAAAGGGGGGGAAAGACTAGCTCTCTTTGCAGCCGCAGGCTGCCGGGGCACTCAGTGATGTTCTTAGCTTTTCGAGTACCCGTAATTTATTTTTAAGCTTTGTCTCACTATCAACTTACGTACCGCCATCCGGTGAACAAGGAACAGCTGCTGGGAAGGGCGCGCTTGCGAAAGCGACCGGGGACTGCGACGTGGCCGTAATTGGTTTGCTGCGCTGCAACCAGTCTCTTGGTTTTCTGGTTGTCATGCTTGGCAGGATTCCAAGGCCGGCCGAAAGACTAAGCGCACCGGGTCGAGAGGGAGCATTCGGTCCCATTTTCGGAAAGATGTACCAAGATCTTTTCTTGTCTGTTCTCCAACGCCGCTGCTCCAAAAAGGATAGAAATAAAGTAAAAAAATGATAATAAATAGGGAATACATAATAACAATATATAAAATAAAACTACGATAATAAAAAAGAACTACAACTGAGGCAACGTTTTGGGGAGGCTTCTCGCCCCCCTTTTCGTCTGTCTAAAATGGCCCAGCTGGAAAATAGTTGCAGAATTTGGCTGCAAGCGCTGCACGGACACTGAGATGCTCTGCTGGCAGAGCGGTGTGAAAGCAAGACATCAGCCTTCCTTCGATTCGATGTATGTGCGTCGTAGTATACAGTGCACGTCGTAATGCCTCTCGCATGCGACCGCATCAAGCCGGCGCCTATTAGATTGGATAGACTATCAAGCCATTAGCCCATGCACAACGGAGATATTCGCCGTTTTTACCGATACAGGAACGATGACAGGGCAGGGATTCGGCTACCGAGCTAAGGGCATTTCTCTGTCAGCCAGGCCGCCCAGGCTGCTCCGTAATACTGCTGCGGAGAAAAAAAAAGCCGCGCAGGGGTGTTCTACATGGCGTTATATCTTGGATTGTATCATACAACTGATTATGTACGGAGTAAGAATATGTATCTTAATACTCGTATGTATTATGTATGTCATGTAAGTGATGTGATGGCACCGCCCCCTGCGCGTCAGTGTCCAGAAGTCTGTGCAGCTTGTCGTGCATGCATTGCCACGCGACAGCAAAATCTGGGTTTTGCCTGTGCGCACATAGGCCGGCTGCCCGCGAAGTACGAGTACTCGTATACTCGTACGCATCTCTCTCTCACTATGGAAGACACAAAGAAGATGTCCTTAAAGGCCACTAGTTTAGCAGACTTGTAATATGTCCAAGAGCACTTGGAATGGCGCAGTCCGCTAAAGCAGCACACAATACGGGCGCAGCAGCCGCCACTTTCGCAGCAGAGCTGCGGCCAACTTTTTATCTGGTTTGAAGCTTGTAGTTTTCCATGTGATTTTCCATGCAGTTTTTCACAATGCTCTCTTGTTAGAGGTCAAGCGAAATAGTGTGTGTGGTAGCTTTTCTGTCTCACATAGTACGGCCTTTCACACCAGGCCGTCGGTAGCGATAAGTAGTCGAATAAGTTGCACAGGCGTAAGGAGAGGAAGAGGGGAGGGGGGATGCCCCTTTTTGGCCCAGGCTAATAAAGGCATTGTTCGCCGTCAATAGGGTGGGCAGAACAAAGAAGAACGAAGCCAAAGCCAGGTCCCAGCAGGGAGGTGAAAGAAAAGAAAAAAGCGACTATTTCGTACGCTACTTCGGCCCGCAAGCACACCGCTGGAAAACCGTCCCAAAAACGTGGCTTTCACCCAAGAAAACGAAACGGCAAAAAGGAAAACTAAAGAAAATAAAAACCAAAATGCAAATCGTGAAATGGGCAAAATAATTATTGGCCACTAGCGTCTGGCGCTGGCGCAGGTGTGGGTGCAAATGTACGATGTAGGCTGGGATCTTTTGCGGGTTTCGGGGTTTCGAGATGCGAAGGAGCAGAGGCGAATCTGTCGATCGAGAAAGGAGAGAAAGAAACAGCAAAGAAAGAACGAGGAGGGACTTTTACAACGGAGCAGTCATTCTACTACGTATTGCCACTATTATGGGGTAATCCGTACTGGAAAGATCTACATCACAGAACCGCAGTCAAAATCTGTAGCCTGTCCGTTCTCGTACGGCTGTTGCTGTCAGCGCCACAGCATTGGCCTATCAGAGCAGGGGTGGAGCATTTGCTCCGGCCAGCAGGGGACCTTATGCGATGGAGGCTGTATTAAGCTGGACGGCGCAGGCGTACGCCAACACATAGGGCAACAAGAACAATAACGGTAATTACTACAGTGATCACGGCCCTAGAGCCGACAGCTGCGAAGAGACCCAGAAGGGCACGTGGGTGCTGTTATATATCCGCCCAAAGCAGACCATGCTGGGCAGTACAAGTGAACTAGCTGCTCAGTCCGGCCCACGCCGTACATAGTATGTGCGTCCTGTTCTGCTACTTATTATATGTATCTTTTACTTATGTTTCGCAAATCACTGATCCCACATCGCCTTCCCCTCGTCGGGTACCGCCTAAGATCTTGGTTAGGCGGCCATGACGGCTGAGATCCACGCGCTTGCAGCAGAACTCTTCCAGAAGACAAGGTTAGATAACAGACTGACTCGAGGGAATAGTCTGGCACACACGCCCGGCAGCATGAGATAGACGAATAGAGGGCAGGCAGACAGAAAGAGAAGGAGACAGGGAAAGATAGCCCCCGAGGTTAAGGACGGCAGGACGTGAAAGGAGAGCTGCAGAGGAAAGAAAGACAGAAAGAGAAATTAATGAGACTAGAAACGCACGCAAGACAGCAGATACAGGCAGGAGGCAGACAGACAGCAGGCATGCAGCAAAGCCAAAACACTAAGACACTAAGGCCACCGCAGTCCAACCCAGAAAGACCGACGGCCTAGGCCCGACAGGAGACTAAAAGGCGAAACCAAAGTACAACCTACGAAATCCGAAATACCAAGAACGACCAAAGGAAGAGGACAAAAGGAAACCAAGGCCTACCACCGAACCCAAAGCACAGTTTTGCCCTGTCGATCGGTGGCGCATCACGTGTTGTAGCCTAAGGAAATCGACTTCTGTCTTTACTCGCCTGCGGGCTAGGGCCATAGACAAACCCCCGGGCCAGAGAAACAGGCCTAGGTAGAGGAAGCAAGAGCCTACAAAACTGCAGATGCCCATTCTTCAGAGAAAACAGGAATTTATATAATCAGCTGCAGTTCTGAACGGAGCCAAATCTCCGGCTGATGCCACAATCTTCCCCTCCCTCCTCCTTCGTTCGTCCTTGGTTGCAAGACGTCTTCTGCCTTGCTTTTCTCCAAAACGACGCCGGAACGCAGACAGCCAGTCAGAGGGAAGACCTGACACGGAAGACAAGCCTGATCGGAAAGGACCTGCTCAGAAAGGACCTGCTCGGAAAGGACCTGCTCGAAAACAAACCCATCACTGCACTAAAGACAACAGACAGCGGCGAACTAAACCACCCTGCCGGACTGGGTGATGATCGTCAAGAGAGTTCTCGACCCAAGCAAGGAAGCGCCAGTGCCACACGGTTCTGCCATCGCCAGTCTGTTCGGCCGCATTTCTTCATCATCGGCACCATCGGCACCATCGCTGATCGCATCGTCTCTGAGACACTCTTGACACTAGTCGGCATCTGTCAGGGAACCGGTGGTCTGTTTTAAATGTGCACTGAGCACAGTGCTGACTGCCCAGTCTGCGGGAAGCGGTACTTGATTTTTGTCGAGTTCTGTGATGCATACCATCCTCCGCTATTGACATGCCTGACCGGCATACTGAACAACATCACCGAAATGGTAGATGGACAATGCCCGAGCCCGACGTGTCCAAACAGCCGCACCGGAGGCTGCCAGGTCATATAAGCCTGTCAACTCCGGTGCTCAGGAAATCTTGCAGGGTGCGCTGCCGTTGTTTGGTCTCCCAGCTACCTATCCTCCTCCGACGAGAGGCTGGCGTTATAGTTTCCCTTCATTGTTTCCCACCTCGACCACCTGATCGATCCCTGCATATTCCGGCACGTCGAAATCATACTTCTGTGCAATCGACGGAGCGACAAATCTGCGGTAGCGCCATCAGAAGATGTGCGCTATGCAGACGAGGAGGCAAAGGGGAGCGGGCAGCATTGGGGAGAACGAGGTGAGACTTGACATACCTTCCACCTATGAAATGGCGACCCCTGAAGTGGTTCACAAGTGGTTTGGGAGCCGTAAGACTGACAAGAACAGCTGGATGAAAATTGCACCCGACACCGGACTTCGGCGGACCATTTTCGATATCCCACGACGACGGAGCATCAACCGACGTCACGGGAACTTTAGTCTCTTCGAGGGCTTTGATGATGGTCTGGAACGGCTCCCGAACCTCCCCCGCAAAGCTGAATCCTATGCAGGAGGTTAGTAGCTTGTGCCAGGCTGGGACGCAATGGTCCCCTAGTTGGTGGTCGATAGGGGCCATTCAAACCGAATATAGCATCCACGACATGATCGGCCGACCCGAGAGCGGCTGAAAAATCATCGACAAATGGGACGTTCAAGTCTTCTAGCTGCTTAGACAGGCGCTACGATGAGGATGAGCATTTAGGACTGGACTCTGCACTGCCAACAATTTCTAACGAAGGGGCGAGGGAATAGCATAAGTACGCTGACGACGACAGCGCTGTGAAAAGGGAAAGCATTTTGCATAGACGGCGGGTTGCATTGGGTAGCAAGCAAGACTTTTAGAAACATGGGCAGCATACGGAGTAGGGGCAGATGAATAAACGGGAATGTTCAAAAACCAGCTTGAAGACGGTTTGATAGAAAAAAAATCGGCTGAACCTACCTGATATAACTCGTTCTTGCTGCGCTTGGGATAAAAGACGGACGGCTCGTAGCCATAGTGACTGAGGTGTCTAGCAGCAACGAGTCCGTCTCCGCCTGGTGTTTGTCAGCTTCAGATTGACGATGACCGAGAGAAGGCATATGCTTCAAAAGGCTCACCATTGTTACCAGGACCACAGGCCACTAAGATCCGACGGCCCTTGCTGAGTGGATGGACACAATATACTAGCCCGTCGTATCAGCCTATAGTCAAAGGCCATGGGCCGAAGACGGGGACGGAGAAATGGGACATGGAGATGAGACAAAGGCATAGAAGAGGCAAAAACCAAGAGAGGGAAGGGTCCGCAAAACGGGAGAGGCCGGGTGACATGACGTTGTGTGGCCACTTACCAGCTTGCGAGACAGATAGTCCCGCTAGCTCCATGAGTTGGTCAATAGAAAAGGCACCGCTGGACATCAGCTCTTTGTCCAGTGCAGCTGCTGCCTTTGCAGAGATAGTCTAGATTGAAAAGCAGAGGTCGCTCCCCAAGAGTTGATTAGCAATTTGGTCGAGATAAGCTTGTGCATGGCCGGGTTATCACCGCAGCCCGGGGAGGAAGAAGGGAAGGGGAAACGGGGCCAAAAAGGCGTATAGGTCGGAGCGAACAAGACTTGGAGTACCTTGAAAGCCATGGCTATGTCAGGGTCTGGCTTGTTTGATGTGTGTGATGTGTGTGTGAATGTGAGCGATGCCGGGTATGTGTGCTTCGATGATGTCGAGAGAAGAGAGGAGTAGAACAGTAGAGTAGCGCAGAAGAGCAAATGACTGACAATACAATCAGGTGAGAGAGGTAGCTAACGAAGCTATCGGAGAAAACGAAAGGCCATTGGATGACCAGCTTCGCCCCTCGCTGTCGGCATATCGTTTCAAACGGGCTTAGCGAGCAGGAACCACACATTGTCGGACGTTCCTTCCCCACCAAAACTGGCTCAAACCTTGACTCTTGGCCTCCGCACTGGAGCCAGATCGGAAGGAACGACTATTCTACTAAAAAAGGGATTCCATGCTCTGCGAGCATCTATTGGACATTCTCAAAAGTGGCATGCACATTTTAATACAAGCGCCACCATACATAGCAAGAAGCGAAAATAGTTGAGGGTCCTGGGACGAGATGAGCTAGCGTGACATTGCCGTTTCGGCAGCTGTTGATAGAATAAGGAAGCAGGTGGCAAAGTCTGTAAGGAGGGTTTAAGTGGTGTGATTTTGTATTTCTGCATAACCGAGGAAACTTAAAAAAAACGTGCATTGAGAGCACGCGACAATTGCATAGCGATATGATTGCGCACCCCCGCCTATTTAGTATAGTATCTTATTTTCATCAACAGCTTTGCTCGGCCACCTCTTGGCACGTCTTTCTACCATCGTCATGACAATTGAACAGTGATGCAACATTTATAACACGTCTGATTTTCGTTTCGATCCAATTAAGTCATCGTCAGCCCCTATTTCCATAAGCCGGCCGTATCGCCAGCAATCTGCCCCGAATCTGCCAGGCTTTTTCTACATAGTACCTCTTCTGTAAGGCAACACACGGTCACATCGCGGGCATTACGGGGTGAATCGATTTCTCAAGCCTCCCCGACTGCTAGCCGATTATTTTTCTCGCGCATCACAGTGCCGAACACAGACGGGGGGGGCCGATATGAACAACGACCGTACTATAAATTATGGGCGTCTCTCATGCCTCTTACGCCCTACAGATCAGATGCCTCCGGGAGAAAGGTGGACAGCTACGGAGTAGCTGCATAGAAAACTCGTACGGCAACATAAAAAAAAACTTTACGAATGGACATCCGTGAAAGTCGTGGCAACCAGACAGCATTGGTGAAGTTGTGGACTATTCAAGACAGTAAATAGTATCAACACATAATGTTGAGAGCTCGAAGGATTGCGGACGAGTTCTGCGGCCATTATGAGGTACGGAGGCTAGCCCCAGATCGTACTTAGAGATCTTGCAGCCGGGGAAAACAAGCTCGGGGCTGGCTGAAAGACCGACGAGAAGAGAAAATCGGGAAAATCGATGGGAACAAGATTTGAGCAGGGGAACAGAAACGCCATGCTTTGGAACATGGCATTTTTATTAGCGAGCTTATAGCCCCAGAAAGGCTGAAAACTACGATTGGGCTAATAAAGTGGACCAATTCATCAGCTGGATCGCTCAAGAATGTTTCGTACGAGCTCCGTAAGTAGGATTTGCTATTATTGCTTTTGCGGACGAGACCCTTAAATAATGGCTCCGGCCTGTTCTCCTCGACTCTACAAAATTGAATGCCTTGGTGCGAAGGCCACTGAAAGAAGAGCACCGTTTACCGTTTACCGTTTACCGTTTCGCGGGACTGACCGGTTTTCTGGCAGCTTAAGCAGTGATGAGTACGGAACGGTAGCTGTTGTTTACCTACACGTATTCGTCCGAGCAGTGCGTAAGTGGTCCGTGCACCACACTAAAGAACCAGCAGCCGCCCAAATCGAAGCTCCGAAAACAATGAACTCCAAGATACAAACAAAAACGACGTAAGGCGAACCCCAGTAGACAGGAGTATTCCGCGTGCGAGGAGGACACAAGGCTCTGCGACAGCTCGATTGAGAATCGTTCCCCATAATGTCTAGCTCTCAGCAGTCCACCCTCAGCCTCTATGGCGACTGCGTCGACTCGCTGCGCACTTCTCTCTCCTTCCTCGAGTCCTCCGTGGCGACGCTGGATGTTGGCGTCGCCGATTTTCCTCGCCTTCAGAGCGTCTTGAAGACAGTGAGGGTAAGCGCCCACTTTCTTTATTTTCTTTATTTTCTTTATTTTATTTTATTTCTTATTTTCTTATTTCTCGTCCTACATCCCTCTTCCCTAACGCTCCTCTGAACTGCAGCACTACGAGCTTGTACCGCAGCCTACGCTCGCGGCTGCTGAGGCTTCCCTCCAGAGCGAGATCGGCCCCTCCGTGGCTGCACTCCTGGACCGTGCCGAGACCCAGCTGGCGCGCCAGGCGCGGCGCATCGACACGCTGCAGGCGCGCGCGGCACTGCAGGCCGGCCGCCTGGAGGGGCCAGCGGCCACGACGACGGCAATGGCCAAGCCGACGGCGGTTAGAAAGCCCAAGCCGTCGATGGGCTCCGACGCCCTGCGTGCCCGCATGACCCGCCAGCGCCGCGAACAGCTCAAGTATAGCATCCAGCGGCTGGAGCGCGAGGTGGCCCAGAAGGAGCGGGAGCTGCGGCAGCGCCTGCAATCCGCGTCAGAGCTAGCATGATGGCGAGAGAGAGAGAGAGAGACACGGGCTGGCTCTTGTTGCAATCGGGGTTTATCCAGAAGCATAGCGGCTTTCGTGCCTTTCGTGCCTGCTGCACTGGATCACTCTCGGTCAAACGTGCTACCGACAACAACATCGGCGGGTCGGTACTGTAGGAAAGAGAGAAGCCGTGCGCCTGCCGCCAGCTCTCAATGGCACACGTGCCAGGCTTCAGACCATTGGAGAGGAAGAGAGAGAGAGCGAGGGGACGGGGGGCCAAAACAGACGCCGAGGCTCCAGTAAAGACACTGAACCCGCCAGTTCATTCCGCTGTGGTACATCCCCCTCATGACGCGCGCGCTGCACCTTGGCGCGTTGAGAGGAATGGAGCGATGACGTTATCAGCCCCGGCAGCACTGAGGCTCTCTGCTTAATAGAACAGAACGTGACGCGACGCGTCAAAGGGGCATACGTTATTAGCATCAAGGGAGATGACCTGCATCGCCGCGTATTTGAACCCCGAATGAGAGAAATTACTTTCCAATATGCGCCCACTCAAAGCGATCAGTGTTGTAAAGAGAATGTGGCAACTTAGTTGCTGCCATCTGCCATCTGCACTCGTAACATCGTTCTGCTGTTTAAAGATTCAAGCAATTCAATTCAAACTACTAGACCCATGTTTGTCTGTTCTGTAACCCATAGCCGTAACCTCGTCTCGTACCCCATTGCTACAATAGCAGCAAACAAACGAACAAACAAACAAAACCGAAAACAGGGGGGGGGGTGCTAAAAGATAAAGAGGTCAAAAGGAAAAGATGAACAAATACAAGCCGGCAACGAGCGCGAGCGCGATCTGCCTACCTGAATTGGGCTGGACCAAGCGGCAGCAATCGAATACCCGAGGCCAGAGCTGGGAATATCATAAACAAAAGAAATAAAACGATAGCTCCGTACCGGACAAGAGACCAGACGATGAATAGAGGGAAAGGTAGAAAGAAAAAGATAACGAGACTAATCAAGCCAGCGAAAATAACACCACACCCCATTCCCGCTTTTGAAAAAACCCTAATCCTGTTCATGCCCCCCTGACTGCCCAACGATTTTTTCGTTATAACGGCTCTCAGACCACCGTTGTATCGTCGTCATGATCTGATGCGAGAGAGAGTTCGATGGGACGATGCGAGAGGGGAGCTCGGGAACCTCAAAAGGTAACATGAGTAGGGGTATATATATAATATTAACAAAGGAAAATAAAAAGGCGAGTTCAACTCTCCCACTCAGAGGCATTCGTCGTCACCATTGTTGTCGTCAGTTGCTGGCTCATATTCCCTGAGCCTTGTGTGCATGCGCCTTGCTTCCACTGCAGCTTTTCGGGCAGAGCTAACGACGGATCAAGGCGCATAACCCAGGGCGACGCTGGAAGATGCTGGGAACGGCTTATAACAAGATAAGATAATTGCTTGGTGCAATACCCGTTTCACCAGTCTCCTTGCGAGCTTGCCACCATCTTCCGCTGACATCGGAGACCTCGAGAATCTCATGCTTAGAGAAGCTGATCTCGTTTGCATCTTCAGGATTGGCCTCGTAACTGTAGATGGCCTTCGCCCGGTAGGGGTACTCCGTGGGAGGTACTATCTCGCCCTCGGTACCGGCCGGAGCAACAGAGTTGGTCTTGTTCTGTGACGCGAACGCTCCGCCATTGAGCGCCGAGTTGCGGTTGCCGCCAGTCGAGATTCCTGCGATAGGCGACGGGTTCTCGAAGCCGTTGAGCTGCGCAGATGTATACATCTGAGGAGGCTGGACGGAGGTAGATGTCTCGGGGCGACCGGAGATGCCGTAAGCACCAGTCATGGCCTGTCGGTTGGCGGTAGACTCTTTGGCCAAAGAGAAGGAGTCCAGGTAGGCACGCGGAACGGCTGACGGCGCCGAGCCGAAGTAAAAGATCCAGACAATCTGTCGGGAAGAGTCAGTTAAGTCACGACACCAAATTAGCACAGCGCGACTCGAGAGTAGCGTGGCGTACCGTCACCATGGACAACAGGATGAATCCAGCGGCAGCGGCCTCACTGGCGCCATTGGAAGAGTACACCAAGTTGTTGACAGACGAGGTTGTTAGAACAAGGCCGCAAGCGAGATAGCCAACGATGGCCACGTGGTATGTCTGAGTTGTATCCGAAGCGACGACAACGAAGATGCCGGGTATGAGGAAGAAGTAGAAGACGACGGCCCACCAGGTGAACGTCTTGAAGTCATTCGACGTCTGGATTTGCGCGACAATTGAGGAAATGAAGGAAATGATCCATGCCAGCTAGAGAACACGGCGGTTAGCGAAGAGATGACACAAAAAAAAAGGCAAGTCCAAGGCTTGTCGTGCTTACAGATGAGATGGAAATGGTGGCCAGCGCGAAGGGGTCGCCGATGATGTTTCCCAGGCTGACGCCTTTCCGGCCGTTGTACTGGCCGTTGTATTGGGCGCGAGAGTTCTCCATTTTGCGCAGCGATGGTGAATGGAGAGAGCCGTAAGAGGGCATAAGGAACGATCGCAGATAGACCAAAAGGACGAGAAGAGAGAGAGACAAAGAAGAAGCGAACGGGCTGGCGGAGGCTGGCGCAAGCGGGCTGCAACGAATGGACGACGCGGCAGTGGTCGAGTGAGAGTGGCAGTGTAAGTAGTCGTACCGTTTTTTTTTCTGGTTGGAAGGGCGGTAATAGTGGCTGTACTAGCGGATAGTAGCCCCCGTAAAGAATGTATTTTAATATGATGCGGAAAAGTGGACCGGGGCGAAAGAAGGGGCTGGCTGGATGGGTGTAGAGACGAATGAGACGAATGAGGCTTTCCGGGCGTGTCGGAATAGCAAACAAAGGCTTCAGAGATGTGATTTCTGGCTTGAAGGAAGAAGACAAAGGATGTCCAACGACTGCGCGCTGTGATTTTCTATCGTAACGGTGACAAGGAGAGGAAGGAACCAGAGCGAAAGAGGGCGCGGCGACGACGAAGGAAGGCACCTGAGAGTGGATTGCTGGATGGCCCAGCAGTACGGATTTAGTGGGGACTGCAGTCGCTGTCTCTGATGCGCTCTTTGCCAGTCAGCGAGAGGAGTAAGAGATGCTCTTCTTCAACAAAGCGTCTGCCAGCAGGTCCGCCTTTTTTTCTGGTGATTACAGATGATATTCGCGTCGCTTCACCAGACGGCTGCCGTTCCTGAGTATTGAAGGGTTGGGGGGACACCGAGTATTCATACGTCGTACGGAAGAAAGAAAGAAAGAAAGAAAGAAAGAATAGAATGACTTGAAAAGGGCTTGGAACGAAGAGCAGGAGAGCCGGGGTGTGTTACAGAAAAGGAGTTGATGTGTTAGATACGTGTAGACGCAGAGGACGGAAAGCAGAGGCAGACAAAGAGGCTAAGGAGAAAACGGGCAAGATGAGCTGCAAGGGGACAAAAGAATGGAAGGGTGAGAAGAATGCAGGGACGATTGACGATTGACGACTGACTGCCAGGGCCGCGTCTTTTCCGTTTTCGCGTGAGAGAAATGTGCCTGGACAGAACAGAACACGCTACTTTCTGGTACGCAGACGGCCCCGTTTTCTCCGTTTTCACCTACGGGATAGCCTGAAGATCTCATACTGTGTGAACACTGTGTGTATACATCTACCAGTACATCTGACTGGACCCTGTTTTTCGACTTTAGCGGTCAGCCAACGCATTTTACCGCGAAGTCCTTGGAGAGGGGCACATTGATCGAAATAGTTAGGAAGATACGAGGGGGGGATTTGTTATTTAATTTTAGCGGGCGGCAGTAGCAAAGGAAAAGGTTAAAAGTGCAGCCTTAATAAGGGGCTCTTGGGGCGTTTGAGATTTGATGGGTGTGAGGCACTAGCGAAGTCTTTTAGCTGGGGATGGGAAAGTCCACATACCGTGCGAGAATTATAGATGGGCACAACGCGTTCCTGACCGTCAGCCAGGGGCGGAATTGCTTAGCTGTAAATTACCTTGTCTAGTAGCACTATGTACATAAATACTCCGTAGGATACACAATACATACGCGTGGCACAGAAAAAGCGCTGGCAAACCTGCCCTCCTTGACCCAGATATGCAAGGATGCCGCAGCCAACGGTTTCAGGGCGGATAGTTTGCATAGAGAGAGAAGAAAAAAAAAGCGCATGCTCAGATTTCATTCTATCCAGCCATCTAGACGCGGTGAGACGGCGAGCACCACGGGCATCATTAACAGGTCAGAGTTCTGGTCGACCTTTTTTTTTTTTTTTTTTTTTTTTTTTTTTTTTTTTTTTTTTTT
>JRUC01000774.1:0-12665 GCA_000806385.1 Leptographium procerum
AGCACGGACATGGACACGAGGCTAAGGAGCATGGCGAAAAGGGAAGAGACGGTAGGTCAGGCAGAAGGGGACATCGCGCCGGGCTCTCGTCATGGCGGGAAGATAGTAAGCAAAAGGACAAGACTAGGTAAGAGGAAAAGAGGAAGAGAAAAAAGAATAAGAAAAGAATGTAAAAAGATGAAAAAGAAAACAAACAGAAAAGAGAAGAACCAGCCGGGGGACGAGAGATCCGCCCGTGGAGATTGGATGGCCGCACAACCGCGTGCTGGAGGCAGATGAAGCACCTGAGCATCGCAAGTTGAGCCAGGGACGTTTCGTGGAGACACTGCGTTGCGGGTGCGGGCCTCTTTTCAGCTTCATCCTGTTCCCTCCCATGCTGCAGAGAGACTTGCAGAGAGGCTGCTGCATATCAAAACCCTCTTCTCTTCTCGCGTCCCTTTTTTTTTCTTCTTCTTCACCACCCCCCCGGCCTGGTGATCATGCTCGTAAGATCTCAAAAAATAGCATTGTTATCTTACATAGTACTCCTTAGGGGCTCAGGCCAGCGCCTGAGCTAGGGGCCAATTACAGCACCTGTCACCTGCTGTCTGCTTCGTAGCTCGCCCCTTCTGCCTGCCCGCCGTCTCACAGGGCGCCGCCCGCCACTGCTGGACAAGGCCCTAGCAGGTTAGTGCCACACGCGCCCAGCAGCCGTATTATTATCCTACTATTCGTAATACTGTGCTTGCCGTACCATGCTATAGGCCAGGCTCTTCTCCCTTTTATTTTAATTTTTAATTTTTTTTTTAAAAGCTAACAGTTTTTTCCCACCTCCTCTCCCACCCCAACTCTCTCTCCTTCTGGGACTAAGCCAACTCCGTTGCACCCTTGACCGTTTTGGCTTCCTTTTCGCTCCCTCACATTTTACGCTTGTCTCTCTCCTCTCTCTCTCTCACACACACACACACACTTTCGCACACCCACCCTCTTCTTTCTCTCTTCCTGTCCCTCTGCCATTTTGCATCTCGTCCTCTTCGCGCTGCATCTCTCATTGACATTTTGCACCAGGCGAGAGCAATAGCACCAACACGAAAACCTTCGGTTTTCCATCCTAACTTGACACGCCTCCTTTTTTCGCCTTCTCTGCTTGCTTCCGTCTCCCGTGACCGATTACCAATTGTCATCAATTGCATCTCTCGTGAACCCGAGCGGCGATATCCGACCCATATCCGACATCCTTCCCTTCCTTCAACCGCCATCATACAATCCTCCTTTTCTTCTTCTTCTCCTTCTTCCTCTTCCTGTTGCTCCTCTTCGTTTGCTTTGCATCCTTGTTCCTATCGCCCTGCGAGCCATCATAATTTCGCAAGCCATGCCATCGTTGCTGCACTGAAAGGAGCCATTCGGGACTCGCCCACGCAAATTCCATCGCCATCTACACGACCACACGACCAGACACGAAACGAGACGTCCTCTCCCCTACCCTATCTTCTCCGGCATCGCATCTCCAAAAGTGCTTTATCTGGGCATCCTGCACAGTCAGCAAAAAACGTTGTACAGGAAAAAAACCATCCAAAAAGAGGAGCCCTCAGAAACGTGCGAAATTGCTCTACCCGCCATCGCCTAATCTCCCTGTCCTCCTTTTTCTTCGCCTCCTGAACTTGTTGCCTCAGCGTGTAGCATCCGCCACCAGTACATAGCTCTGCGGAATCTTCCACACACTACGCCTTCACATACCCTACCGCTCTTAGCCGGACACTCGAATTTCTGACCTACCTTGTCTGCCGAGGCATCACCGTTTTCATTCCGCACTGTTTTTCATCTTGCATTATCTTTCTTATTTACCTATCTGCTCATCTCGCGGCTTGCACATATCTTTCCTTCGCTTCTCATCGATACGCCAAGCACATTTCCTCTTCCCAACATCCCGTCCCGTTGACGAAGTCCCGCGCGCCTCCGGCCTCCCGTCAAGATGAGGGAGGTCAATTTTAGCATCCCAAACGTCAACAAGGCGTCTGTGGGCATCACCACGGCCCTCTACGATCGACGCGCTCTCGACTGCACCTCGACCCTGCCACTCATCAACTCGCTCAATCATCTCGCCTACCTCACAACCTCGTCTGCCCGGATACGGGACATTCTGACCGTCGATGGCGGCATCGAGCGCCTGGTCTGCATTCTCAAGCAGGGCCGCAGCAGAGACATGATGGACATGTGGAAGTGGAATCTGGCCTTCCAGTGCGTCGTAAACATTGGCGTCCGGGGCACGGAAGCTGTGCGGACGAGGGTCGTCGAGGCCGACATGGTGCCGGTGATTGCCACCATTCTCGACAACTACATTAAGGTCATTGAGAAGTGCCGCGAAAAGGCTGAGGAGGCCAAGCAACGACAGGCTCGTGACCACCAGGGCCATCACCGCGTCAAGGACCTGCGTCTGGGCAGCAAGTCATCATCCTTTGCCAACCGCTCCAGCAGCGGCCGCTTCGAGATCGACCAGCACCGCGCTTTCCGCCGCCAGGCACCGCCCCCGTCAATTGATGTGTCTGCCGCCTTGGTCGGCTTGTCTGCCCCATCTTCTTCTGCTGCAGCTGCAGCTGCGAGTGCTGTTGTTGATCCAATGGTTTCCGGACCAAGTTCGAGCACTGTTCTGTCGACAGACAACAGCAGCGCTGCCAGCAGCACTGCAAGCAACGCTACCAACACCAGCAACGCCGATAACGACGCCACGCCCACCATGTCACAGTTCCACATCACATCGCCGCCGGCGCCCATCCCCGTGCCGACTGCTCTCTTGTCTGGTCACCTGGCCCTGGCCTCACCGTCTTCTTCTTCCCGGGCCCAAACAGCCGACCGTATTCCCTTCCCACTCCTCCCTCGCCAGACCCAGGTCCAGGCTCAGACCCAGACCCAGCAGCACGCCCACCATCACGCCTCCCACCACCACCACCATACTGCCAGCATCCCAGCCGCCTCTACCTCCGCAGGCTCCATGTCGACGTCGCTCCCATCCTCTTCCGCGGCCATGGCCATGGCAGAGGCGGCCGTCGCCTCTGCTGCTACTACTAACTCTGCTGGCACTCCGACTCCGTCGGCAAGACACACCATCTCTACGCCTTCTCACAGCGGCATCCAGCCATTGGCTCCTGTTGTGCCATCAACGGCCGACGGCGAGCAGCAATCGTATGCCCGGGCTATCCGCGATGCCGACCGCTTCATATCCCGGCTGGGATTGTCCGTCACGTCGCAGCCCGCGTCTCCGACAACGCCGCTGCCACCGCCGCAGCTTCGGTCGCCTACCGTCCGCCCAACGTCGCTGCTTGCCCCGACTGGCCGGTCTCGGAGACGACCATCCATCCGGCACCAAAGCTCCACGGCTGCGGCAGAAGCAGACGACATCAACTCGGAAAGCGTGCAGTCTGACGAGACGCCAGACACAGACATGTCAGGTACCGGCGACATCCAACCGGCCGTAGACATCCAAGACATTGCGATGGAGGAGTCGGAGAGCATCCTGGGAGCGACGGGCATCGCGCTGACCACGCCGACCGTCTCGGAGACGCAGGACGCGGGTACCTTCAACATCACCCACCGCGCGCCCATTGACAGCGGCAGCATCATCAGCGCGCCCACAGTAACGGCGACTCCGGTCCCGACGATCGGGCTCTCACCGAATCGGCCAGCTATGGTGGCAGCGCAGCAGCCGGTGATGCCCAGCGCGAGCGTGCCGCGCTACCTGGTGGAGCGCCAGCTGACGACCAACCCGTACATCATCGCGGCCATGCCGCGGGAGGAGGATGTGCTGATGTCGCTGCAGCTGCTCGCGTACGTGTCCAAGTACTGCAACCTGCGGACGTACTTCCAGAAGAGCCACCTGGTGCCTCGTCTTCGTATCGGCAAGGAGCTCCAGCTACTAGACGGCGACGACCTGTCGGGCATGGACTCGGTGGGCCTGGCGGCCCTGATGGACGAGGACGACGACCAGGAGGACGAGGAGGAGTACCTGCTGCCCAACGACCTGAACATCTTCCCGCTCGTGGAAAAGTTTACCGTCCGCTACCACAGCACGGACATGCAGTACTGGGCGGGCGTGGTGATGAGGAACCTGTGCCGCAAGGACGAGACCCGGGGCGGCATCCGCCAGTGCGCCTACTACCAGTGCGGGAAGTGGGAAGAGTTCACGCGGCAGTTTGCTAAATGCCGCCGCTGCCGGAGAACAAAGTACTGCAGCAAGGAATGCCAGAAGAGCGCCTGGGCCTTCCACCGTCACTGGTGTGTTGCTGCATCGCAGTAACCGTTGCTGGCTGTGCCTCCCTTTCTTTCCCATCTTCCCCCTCTCCTCGAACTTCTCCCCTTAGAGACCTACCTTGGTCGAAAACTCGTCGACTTCTGGCAGTACGAAAGGCGTTTTTTTCTTCACATCTTCTGACTCCGGCGGTCCTGATGAGCCCGAGTTTGGGGTCTGCACAAACCAAAAAAAGCATTTGAGCGAACGGCGTCTCTGGTGTGATACCATGGTGTTTTTTTTTTTTGTAGCTTGTTTTTTTTGTCCTCCTCCCCCCTTGTTTTTTTTTTTGCACCTCTTATTACTCTTTATTGTACCTAAAGCATGGTTGTTCAAATTTTCTTCACATCTTTCAAACCCTCTCGTGCAAGGGCGATGACATTGTTGGGTGCTTTTGTCCGTCTGATTCATGCTGCTTTTGCTTTTTCTACATTTTTATGATGCTGGGAAGGCCAAACGTTGTTTATCTTGACAAACTCCTTTCTCGACATCCCATCCATCTGCACCGGTCACAGTCCGTATACGTTCGACCAAAGGGCACGGTCCTTCTGTCGACAGAATAGCACCAACGACGGTTGTGAACTTTAGACCGAGCATCTCTCGTCTCAGCTTCTGCAAGGCCTTTCTTTACACTGCCGACTATGGACAACTTGCTAGGGGTTCGTTCCCGTCGGCTTTGCTTTCTATGGAAGAAGAGTGAATAAAAAGAAGAAACTGATGTCAAACACAACTACCTCCTGTCACTAGATACCCAGGCTTTCTGACAGTCTGTCTACAACTTTCTTTTGTTTACTCGAATCTTGCCTTGTCTGCAGCTGCCAATGCATTTGTCTGAAGCCAATCTTTTTTTTTTGGCTTACGCTTCCCCTCATGTCACTACAATCCATATTCTCCGCATGTTTTCACTACAGATTAGTTTCCCTTCCCCCCTCTCGTCTCCCACAAGGGCATGGCCATAGGCGCGTTTTGAGGCAATTATATGCAAGACAAATGCAAAATGATTCACGAACGGCTTTTCGGTGCTTTTTTTGTGCTTTTTCGTGCTTCTTTTTTTTTCCTATGTTTATGTTCCTCCTTCTGCTACGCATGGCTCGCTCGATGTACGAGAGGGCAATGTTGATGATGTTTACGGTCCTGACTGTCTACTACGCGCGCGCGATGATTGAAAGTGCCGGGCCTCTCTCTTTACAAAGGCGAAGGGCGCCGCAAGAGACTGGATAAGGCACGAGCACACAAGATGACAATGAGGATAATTCGATTGCGGGAATGTTGGAGACAAAATGACGTTTTAGAGAAAAGGGCCGTATCTCGGGATGAGCTACGCCAAGGAGGGACGCGAACGCAAACTGGTGGCCAGGAAGGATGCTGAGAGGCAAGAGGATGATTTTATCTCGTGTGTATGGCTTAGAGTATGGTTACTGAATCGAGAAACCTGACAGCAGTGCAATGCTCCAAAAAGCTTTTATTTGTGACGTGATGCCGGAGTTGTAACGAGACGAGCCAGTTTGGTGTCCTTATTTTTCTTTTGTTACAGCATTATAATTCTGGAAAGACAATACATCACAGTTGGTTTGTATGCAGCACATGGTCCCTTTTGCAGGCAATCAGACCACAGAAGGAGACAGTTAAACACCAGTCCGCAGAATAACGAAGATGACTGTAGAAGACCGGAAAAAAAGAATAGAAAAACACGCAGAAGAGTCTAGAGCAAGTACACAAAAGAGAGTTTTGATATCTAACCTCTCTTTTTTTTTTTACCGCCGCCCAGCCGCCGCCTTCCGCCTCTCCTTGCCTGGCCGCTGGGCCTTGAACCTGCCGCCGCTGCCGCTGCCGCTGCCGCCCTTCATGCGCTGTGCGTTGAACCCGCTGAGGTCGCCGGACGAGAGGGCGTCGCCCGACTTGCCGTGCCGCTTCTTGCCGCCGAAGCCATACTTTTCGTTCTTCTTCTGGCGCTTGGCGTTGGGCTGGGGAGGTGCGCCCGGACGACCGCCGCCAGACGTGTGAGAGGGGGGGGCACCGCGCTTGAATCCGCTGGTGCTGCCGCTGCCGCGGCCGCCGGCAGCCGACGGGCCGCCTCTCTTTGAGCTTCCGATCTCGTTGTCGACGGCGACGTCGAACAGGTCGGCCTCGTGGGTGTTTGTGGCACCAGTTTCCTGGCGTTCTGGGGATGTGTTAGCAGTTGAGCAAAACAGATCATAGGGGGTAAAAGGCAAACGTCACGGGAACTCACTCCTCTTCAGCGTCTTGATCTTCTCGAGCGTCTCCTTCTTGGCCTTTGCGCGCTCCTGCATCTTGGCCACCTGGACCTGCTTGCCAAACTTCTTCAGGTCGCGCTGGCGGCGGGCCTCGGCCGACGCCTTCTGCGCAGACGCCGCCTCGACCAGGCGGGCGCGCACCTGCTGCATGTGCTCGTCGTCCTTGACCATCTCGGCAAAGTAGTCGGTCGGCCGCGAGAAGGCCACGCCCTCGGCCCGCAGCAGCCGCCGTGCCGCCACTGCGGCGTCGCGGCTCTGCCGGTACAGCTGCAGCTCGCGCGCCACGTCGTCCTGGATGTCGGTGATCGACGCCGCCGTCGGCTCGGCCAGCGGCACCACCGACTGGTGCGTGCTGAACGCGACGCTCTTGTCCGTCGGCACGCGGATCCGTGCCAGCGCCGCCGTCAGCGCTGCCGTGTTGTTGATCGTCTGCCGCCGCTTCACCGACAGGCCCGCCCGCTCCTCCTCGTCCAGGTCCGACCACGAGACCTCCTCTTCCTCTTCGTCGTCGTCTTCTTCGTCGTCGTCCTCATCCTCCTCATCCTCCTCGTCCTCTTCCTCAGCCTTCTCCTTCTTCTCCACCTTCTTCTCCTTCTTTTCCTTCTCCTCCTTCTTCTTCTCCCTCCTCGCTGCTGGTGTCGGTGGTGCTGCCGCTTTGGCTCTCACAATCTTCGCCTCCATCTCGACATCCGAGTCTGACTCGTCCGAGTCGTCCATGGCTGCAATAAAGTCCGCCTGCATATCACGCTGTCAGTCTTCTCGTTGCATTTCTCCCTTCTCCGCTGCAGACGAGGACAAAACACTTACACCTAGCCCGCTGTCTTCATCCTCGTCCTCCTCGTCCTCATCGTCCTCGCTCTCCTCTGCCTCGTCGTCAATCAGGCCGTTGGTATCGTTCTCCTCATCCTCTTCCTCCTCGTCCTCTTCGTCCCCCGAATCTGCTGCACCCCCCTTCGCCAGCGACACGCCGCCTGCTGACAGCACAGCTCCTCCCTTCTTCGCCTTCTCCTTCACGGCCTGCTTGAATCTCTTCTTTTCCTTCAGCTTCTTAAAGTCAACTCCCTTCTCCGCTGCCAGTGCGGCTCTCAATGCGCTTCGTCCCATTTTTGTGGCGTTGAGTTAAGGTATGGAAGCTCTGTTTGTGTTGCAGCTTGTCGTTCTTAACTGGCACCTTTCTTTACACTACAATCTCCGTCCTCTTTTTTTTTACCTGGAAATTTTCTTTTTCTGCCGCATTTCTGCTCGAATATGGGATCCATAATTCCTCACCGCCCATATGTATTAGAAGATGTAAGGCCGCTTTTGTCACGTGGCTAAACATAGCGTAGTCTGAAACTTACCAAAAAGGGCTAAATTCTACTGACGTACATCCGTGAATCTGCACTCTTACAAGTAGTTTCTCGACCAGGATACCGCGACTGCCGATTTAAAATCTGTCAGCTTTAAAGCAATGAAAACCCAGTTGTATCACACTTTCATACTGCTTACAAGTCACATGTATCAACAATTATGGCGTCAAGTATTGATGCACTTCCTTTTGGGCTGGCTCCAGCACTCACGATCTCAATGATAGATGATACATCAATTGATTCTTGTTTTGGATCCCAAATGCGTATATTCAACTAGCTGAATGGTACACCTGGCACCCATATCCTCTTCCCTCATGTCCTTCCAGTCTCCACCGGGCATATGTGGCCTGAAATACTGCCAATGTAATTGAAAGAACCCTCCGTGTGTGTGTGTGGGTGTACACGGCGAGCCGTAATCGTGAAAATGGGGCATTCTCTCGCTTCTAGTATCCTTGTTCCGCACTCTTCACGAGATCCTCCCGATCAGAATGGTTGGCCGTTCCATTCTGAGAGAAGAACATCGAAAAGAGAGAACACATAAATCAGATACTAGAGGATTGGAATAGAGAGAATCGAGAAGCGAAAGCCGAATATCGTAGATGTTGTTGAAGGTTGTTATGCTAAGATGCATTTGCAGGTGTTGGGAGAAAAAGGATGTTGTCTTACCAAAACCCCCCCAAATGAGAAGAAAAGACGAGCGGGAGAGGCTAAGAAACGATAGGGTCAATTGATATAATGTGCCGTATTGTGATGATGTGTTTTGTCGAGGACAGGTGTCCCATTGGTAGGAGGGAGACGAGAGGGTGGACAGACAAGGGGGAACCGAGAACATGGGAGCGAACTAAAAGATAAGATTCGAGTCCTTGAAGGCTTCTTGTCTCCTCTTTCCACTCGATCTTTGCTCTTGGAGATGCGTCGCCGTAGTTTTTAGGGTTTTTTGGGGGGGGGATGCCTCTCTCGTGATCTCTCTCCTCATTATCTCAAGCAAGCTGCCTTGAAGTTGAGGGCAACTTTACATGACGACGCAGTATCCGCCACCGATGAGGTCGCTACTGGAAGTAGCCTTCACCGTTTGGAAGTTCTTTGCAAAGCTGGGCTCCATTTTGAGAGTTGGTTGTTTTTCTTTCAAAAAAAAAGTGAGAATGGATGATTGGGTATGGAATAATAGATGTGTTGAAGCGGGGTGAAGAGACAAGATATATTGAGAGGATCGTGGGAGGGAACTGAGTCTCTTATAGAAAAAAATGCTGCAACCGTTGACTATTTTGGAGTGTGAAGGAGTTTGGGCAAGCTGGAAAAGAACAGAAGCAGATGTCGTGGCGAGGAGACCAGCAGGGCACAGATGACAGCTCCCGAGAACGAGACGAGTCAAAGAGAGAGAGATGGCAAGCGATAGAGCGAGGAATCGGAAAGAAAGAAGCTGCCACAGTGTGTAGCCACGAGGGAGTGCCAATATTTCCCTTGGCTTCCGGCTCCGTCATGGGTTTCCTTTCTCGCGGCGACAACAATCGCAAGTGGCAATGGGGTGCAATGGCGAGAATTGCAGGCCTTTAATGTCAACGTCCGCCTTCGATCGGGGCCTTTATCGGAGGATGAGCACATCTGTGACTATTGGACGGTGTGGGGGCTCGCAGACAGAATGAAAGTATGAGGTCGATGCCAAGAAACAGGTTGGGACGTCAATGGGGGACCGTCAATTGAGCCAAATTGAGCCCTGGACACGTCAGGCAGCAAAGACAAAAAAAACGAATCAGAACCGGTAGCAGGAAATGCATCGTCACTGCGCCTTGCTGCTCGTGCCATCTTTTCATTCCCATAGGGCCAAAAGCTGGCCTCTTTCGGCTGCACTTCCTGTATTCGAAAGCTAGCATATCGATGCGTTTGAATTTCGGACGGATGCCCCTTGTCGCTGCTTAAGATTGTCTACCCACCCTTGGTATTGTTCTTCTCCGCGCCCAAGGCAGAGACAAGCTGAATGCAGAATGAGAGTCTTGCTCATTAAGTGGTAAGTTTATCGCTATCGCCAGCCGGATCACTTGAAGACGTCCCCCTTCGACATCGTCTCCGAGCTATGGCTGTCAGCTGCTCATCTTTCTTTCTTGCCCTCTTGTAGATGGTCACACTACTCCGGGCTCAGAATACACTGCGCGTAAAATGACCTGTTTCCAAGACGCAGTGCGATAACCGCAGTTGTAAACGGAGGTGTTGATGTTGAATGGTCACGGGTTGCAAGCGAGGCTGTGACAGGCTTAGCCTTGCTATTATTCCACTTTTGGCATTGTCTGCCCCCCCTGGTTTTGCCTTTCATTGTCCCATGGGCACCACATCGATCGATTGCTTTTTTATTTATCTATTCATCTCGAATTTTACGAAAACTAGAAAAGGAAATGCCTATCGAAACTCATGAGGAAGTCACGCATCCACACGTGGCTTCTCGTACAGACGCGGATATGTGGTTACATAAGCATTTTTGGATGCGGTTTTGCAACGAACATCTTTTCCACCACTGTCACCTGGCCTTTCAGAACCGGGTAAACGGAAGCCTGCTTGTTAGCACACGGACATGGACAAGAAAAACAGAGATGACAGGAGATCAAACTCACCACTTCCCCCGCAGCCGGATGTTCACCCAGGTTACTCCGTCGGCATCCACCTCCTTCTCGACGCCCGTGCTGAACGCGATGGCGCTCATGATGCCGTCGCCAAACTTCTCGTTGATCACGGCCTTGTACGCATAGCCGTAGTTTTGCACAATCTCGTACAGCCGGTAGATCAGCGGCTCCACCGGCGGCATCGGGCCTGCGCGGCCGCGATCGGGGAAGGACGCCGCCGTCAGCTGTGCCGTCAGCTCGTCCGTTAGCCCCAGAAGCTCCTTGAGCTTTGCTGCATCAGCCGCCGACGGTGACGCTTGGCCGTAGAAGATGGCTGCCACGGCAACCTCGCTGCGGCCGAGGGCGTCGGCAAGCTCGGCAAAGGTCAGGCCGCGAGCGGTCTTGGCGGCAAAGAGCTGCTGCGAATGCGACGGCAGGCGGGAAGTAATGGAGTCCTGTGGGAGACATTGTCAGCAGGCTGTCGAGAGAGACATTTCTCGCAGGCTAGAAGCTGGGGGCTCTTTAACTCACGTCGAGCGACGCAAGCAGCTTCTGTTGTTCAGGCATGGTGACTGTGGTTGGTGAGAAAACCTGTTTGCGAGGAGCGAAAGGGCTGCTTCAAGATGAGGGGAGCCGGAGAGCTAACGCCGAAAACCGAGAAACGTCCACGAGTACAATGGGGCTGAAGACGGCGAATTGCAAGTCGGCGCGATGCAGATGGGAGCACTATTTTCGACAGGGAAGCAGAACGTCTTGAGCCTGGCACGATGGGGAGCTACATGTGATGTACTGTTTAGAAGGTAGGCAACGAAGAGCCGAATGCTTGCTGCAGAACATGACGGCAGCCCGGAGAGGGCGGGGTATGAAGCACCTACTAAGGACCCCCAAGCAACCAATCAACGAGACGCAGCCGAGCAAGCCCGCTGATGTGAGGATTCCTCACACGTAATGGGCATAAGCATTCCCGATTGAACGGCAGAGCGACGCAGCCGAGCTAGAAGACGGGCGGGCAAATCTCGGCATATGTCCTTTTAGAACAAATGTCTCTTGCCGAATTCGTGCAGGCGACGCCCGCAGCATTCTGCCGTCACCTTTTGGTGCAAAGCTGTTAGTTATGCAAAATCACAGTGGTAGAGGTGAGAAAGTGACGACTTACGCCCGCTCAAGCAGCTTCACCACATCGAAGTGGCCGCGTTCCGCAGCGACGGCCAGCGCAGTATGCCCCTTATCATCTCTGCAAGTAGTGTCGATGCCGTCCACCGCCAGCAGTAGCTTTACCACTTCCGCGTGTCCTTGCCGGGCTGACAACGTCAGCGCTGTGTCGCCCCGTACGGTTTTCGCCTTGTAGATGCCATCGATTCCCAGCAAAAGCTCCACGACACCCGCGTACCCTGCCTTTGCAGCCCACAACAGCGCCTCACTGTAAAATACATCACCAGCGTCTGGCTTGGCACCGGCCTTGGAGAGGGAGCTCATCATGAAGCTAAGCTCTCTCTGCTCGATTTCTTGCAGCAGCGGAGCCATAGACTCTGCGCTTTCCCCGCCTGGACCTTTCATCGCGAGTAGTAGCAGCTGCACCATCGCCACATGTCCCTTAGCTGCGGCGAGCAGCATCGGTCTGCGGCCAATAATGTCGCTAATCTCAGGATCTGCACCACTCTGCAATAACAGGGACAGCATTGCCTCGCCCCCTCCCTCAACCGCAAACGAGAGTAGCGTCCTACCGAGTGCATCTTTCGCGTTAACCTCCACCATGCCCGTGTCAAGCAGCTGCTTAACCACAGCCTCGTTACCAGCCCGAGTGGCATATGACAATGGCGTCCGTCCGTTGTTGCATTTTGAATCAACCTCTACCATGCCCGTGTCAAGCAGCTGCTTAACCGCAGCCTTGTTACCAAGCCTAGCGGCATATGACAATGGCGTCCGTCCGTCGTTGCATTTTGAATCAACCTCTACCATGCCCGTGTCAAGCAGCTGCTTAACCACAGCCTCTTTGCCAAGCCTAGCGGCATATGACAATGGCGTCCGTCCGTCGTTGCATTTTGAATCAACCTCTACCATGCCCGTGTCAAGCAGCTGCTTAGCCACAGCCTCTTTACCATCCCAAGCGGCATATGACAATGGCGTCCGACCGTAGTTGCATTTTGAATCAACCTCTACCATGCCCGTGTCAAGCAGCTGCTTAACCACAGCCTCTTTGCCAAGCTCA
>JRUC01000775.1:0-12659 GCA_000806385.1 Leptographium procerum
GGGGGGGAACAGTCGAGACTAGGAAAGGCTAAAAGCAAAGACGGCAGTGATGGATTGACAGGTCAGAGTGGTGTGCCAGTAAGGCATGGGTGAAGAGAAGCGAAGCCCTTGGAGGATGCCAACTGCCGGAGAAAATGACCCGATGCTTGTGTCTTTGGTGGGCTTTAAGAAGCAGAGCAGAGTATGTCTTTTTTGTTGTCGCAGCTCTGTCTTTCTCTCTCTCTCTCGCTTGCGGTGGTTTGGATATTTGTTTATCTTCTCTCTTGAGACGTCATTCGCCTGTTCTTTCTAAACTTTTCTATGCGAAGAGCCGGCCGAAGAGAAAATGTCGTCGACGTGAGCAAATAATGAAAGGGCTGACATCTAGGAATGGAACCAAGCAATGCTCAGGTAGATGCCCTCGACTCGACAGCTAAACCATCGCCCTCCTCGATCCAAGGCCGCCAGCTTCGGTGTACCAGACACCGTCCCTGTCGTCGGATGTGTTCTTAGGTGCTGACCGTTGAGTGGCGTCCTTGCTGGCCAGAGTCATAAGCAGGTCCAGAGCAAAAAGACCCACGAACGGCCACGATGACTTTTGAACAAACACCGCTGGCTGTTGGTGCCCGGTGATACGACTCTGCGAGGTCGTATGGGGTTGTTGAATAATACAAGGGAGAGGAGGTCAGATGGGGAGGTATGGAAGGTGAGAGACCAAGCAGCTAGACGGAAGACTGGAGTTTTCTTGTTTCTATTGGTCTGCCTCTGTCCCCAGGAGGTACTCTATACATCAAAGTGGAGTGGGGAGTGTTTTAGGAAGGATTGGGGGACGGGAAGAGTTGGGAGGTGAGGAAAAGAGAGGGTGGCGGCTACTTTTGGCAGGAGAGTAACACTACAGATATAGAATATAGAATATAGAATAAGTTTTCCGCTGCAAGCTACGGGGGTGGTGAGAGGCCGCTCCAGGTAGCAGAGAGCAGCCGGCAACGCTGTCTCTGCGGCAGAAGATTTGCGTGCAGTTGCAGCAGCAGTGGCTAGTGCGAGCTAATTGGCATCTTTCTTCAAAGAGTAGAGGGAAGCGACGCCGGGGGGCGGAAAGGTGTGGGAGGAAGGAACGATGCAGGAGGGGTTGCGTGCGGGTCGCGGGCTGCGGGACACGGAAACCAGGAGAGCATCGGCCAAATTGAAAGCGTGTGGATGGAGGAAGGAGCAAAGGGGGCCCAGTGGGCGGCCAGAAAACAAAGACAAGGTGCAACGATATATGCGGGAAGAGAGGCTAAAAAGAAGGCACTGCTCTGTACGGAATAGACGAGCAGAGAGAAACAGACGTTTGGCAGCAAAAAGAATAGCAGCAAAAAGAATTGGGAACAGATAAATTCCCTTTAGACCAAGCCTAAACAGGGAACCGGTCGAGAGGGCCCCATTTCTGCAGACTAAAATAGACCCGTTTTTTCGACTTCAACGATATTTGCCAGCCGATGCCAACAGTACACGTTGTGAAGTCGATATTGTCAGTTTCTACGCCTGCTTTTCCTCCTCCCAGTCCAACACCCCCTCTTGCGCCGCATTTGCCCACACGCTTGGATATATCAAACCACGCAAACGCAAGGAGAAGACGGCAGACTACAAAGGCAGGGGCCGAAAGTATGGCAATAATTGGGGGAGGGGTTCATGCGAGAGTTGGGCAACATGGAAGTGTGTGAGGCAGCGTTGGATTGGACCGGACCGGACCTACTGACCGGAATGCCTTGAGGCAAGGAAGTCTCTGTAGCAATAGTATGCAGGGCACGAAATGCGTGGCTGTCCATGAAAGGGTACCGTCATGAAAGAGAGAGGTCCAGCCGCGCGGATTCAGGCGTCAAGGTGTCGAGTTGATATTTTGCTCTTGACGAGCAAAAGTGGAATCCCAGGTCGTGGCTCCGTCAGCAGGCCGCGGCCTGCAGGTGGACAAACACAAACGAGATATGTAGCCATATCGGCGTCCACTCGCCACGACTGTAAAATATCAGGCAGACCACGACCGCCGGCGCCACCACCACCACCACCACCACGAAACAACAACAATCATAACAACAAAAGCAACAAAAATGGGGACAGCACCAGCAGTACCGGCACCGATACTGACACGAACACCGTAATCAGCAGCTCGCTGTGCATATCTACGGCTGCATCACTTGCTATTGGAGATGCCTGCCATCTCTGAAGATGGCACCCCCACATGGGAAATAAACTTGGACCCCTTCGCAAACCATTCTCAATGCCCGCCTGCCTCTTTCCGTACACGGCCAGTCCGACCTTATCGAGCAGGCCCTTCTTCTCCTATGTACTGCTCCTGGAGAGGGGAGGGGGGCAACTTACGGGCTGAGGTCCGCACAGTTGTGGGTGAATGGCAAGAAAAACAAGGGTTGCACCACTTGTTGCTCGTGTTCAGATCATACCTGCCTGTGGCTGATCGACGCTGAAGAAAGCTAAAACATTGAGCCGACACCGATTCGGCTGCCTCACCGGGCCATGCCGCCAGCCTCATCACACCTCGCAATCTGCAGACGCTCCACCCTTACATACTATGTAGGTATGCCTATCACCCTTTTCTGACGGGGGGTCTGGCAAGTGGCCAGGTCACGTTTAAGGTGTCTGTATTGCCTAACAAAGAAATCAGCCGAGACAAAGGCGAGGGCACACACAGGACGGGCTGTAGAAGCCGAGAGAGGGGGTTGTGAGAAATCTGCGTGCGCCACAGCCGACCTCGAAGCTGTTTGTTGCCCTCTTGTAAGTAGCACAAGGCATGGTGTTCCAGAAGGTCGAACAGAGGCGGAGAGCGCCAGAGCGTCAGAGCGACAATGGATTTGCGGAGCGCTGCGTGCTCATACGGTGCAGGTTCCTCAGAGAGCCCTTTTACGCGCCTCTCTGTCACGAGAAGATGGGGGCAACCAGATGCACGGCTGCCAACTAAGATACATTGGTTCCATCAGTGGCCACATTGTCTTTTTCGTATCTTATCTTCTTTGTACGCGCTATTGCGACGATACGCCATGCAACACCATCCTTTTGGTCCTCTTTGCCGCACATCTTTTCCAACCTTCTGGTCTGGCCCCGTCCTGCAGTTGCTTCTCCCCGCAGTACGAGTAGATACAGGCCGCGGAATATTTGGCAAGCTATTGCGAATAGGAATGCAGCCGGATCCCCAGGTTATTCGTCCCAATAGCGATAGGCCAATCCAGCAAACACGGCGCGGTACTATGTATGTTGTATCGCCTGGCCCTTGCGGCCAATGACAGCGAGCCGGGGGGGCAGAAGGGAGCTACCACATAGTGTGTATGTCGTGATTGCTCCTAATAGTAGCAGTGTGAGTACATACGAGTAGCAAGATACAGTGAAGTATAAGATACTATGTACGGAGTACGAGCACTCCATACTCGCATGGCAAGATACAAAGTACACTGTTTTGTTCTGCTTAGCTTATGCACAGATTAGTACATTGTACAGGGGTGTACCAGGATATCATCCCACCAGCCTCGGCTTGTATAGGACAATCCCCGAACTGCAACTACATACTCGCATACCCTTGCTCCTTCCTTGATAGTCCTGTCTTATGAAATCTTCATCTTCATTTAGAGTGACTCCCCGCAGCTCCCAAAGATACCATACACGATATGTATCTGTGCTTTACTTTTGAAGCTAAGGAGGAAGGTGCAGGGCACAATTGCAAGCTCGGCGATACATATCAGGAAGGAGCGAGCGCAGTCTAGCAAACACAGTACCATATCAATCACCCCTGTTCTCACTCTCCGAATTTTGGCGATGCATTTGCTTCATTTCGCGGCTTCACGGCTTCACTCTCACCTGCAGTCAAATTCTCCAGATGACGCCGTGCTCAGGTCGGTGACATCTCTTCCCGCACACTTTTCACCTTGTCCCGCACCACCCTCTGCAACGCTATGTGATCGCTACTGCAGGCCCGCCCGCCCTCCTACCCTTGCTTTGTCCACCAATAATATTCTCTCCTTCTTGTCGATCTTGAAGTCAGCGATTTGGCGGCAAAGCCTCTAAAAAGCACGTCGCAAAAAGGCCGAGTTGGTACAACAATACATACTTATCTTGATATCTAATAATTTGACTGGAGAGCCATTGCACGTCTCCATTGCTTTGCATGGTCGTGGACCTTAGTGGGCTGCTTTCTGCTGGCTTTTGCCGTTCTTAACTCAACTCCCTCTTCCCCCCCGGTTTGGCGAGCCTACACAGTCTAATCTAATCATACTAATCATACTCGTACTCGTACGAAATGTGCAGGATAGCAAGCCTTCCTTTGTCCCGGTCTTTTCCCTCTACGACGTACGAGCACGCATGCATGGGCCGGCATGGGGGAGAAAGAGGTCCGCTAAATATATCTTACGATCGCAACTTAACTTGTACTCGTATCTCACAGGTTTTTAGAGTATGTACATATGCCGCCTTGACTGGCTGACCGGGCCACAGCCCTCTTCACCTGCTGCTTTTCCATGCACAAGTGCTCGTGGCATGCTACACACTCCCTGCCCCCTACCAGAACGGCCTCCGTATCTGCGTGTTCTTCCTTTGCCAACCCCTCAAACAGATCTATCACATTTATCTTTTACGAGGATTAATTTGCATCTCCCTACCAACTTCTTTTAGACAGAGAAACGCAATGACCTGCAGACAATATCCTCCCCCCTGTTTACCATTTGCAGGCCGCCTTCCGCTCCACCCGCCGTTGTTTTCTCAGCTTTGATCTTATTGGGTCTCGGAAAACTTGTGCGAATACTCGTAAGATACGTGTATTGCGGGTTCCCGTCTCGCAGAAATAAACAAAAATGATTACTGCCGCCTCTCTTCCGCTGACTATTATTTCCCTTTCAGGATTCTCGGAGGACTCACCGGGTACCGAGATCGACGGCCAATCGTCGAGGTGCTAAAGCGGGCCCGTTTCAAAAAGTCGGTTCTGTCATCCTCGATGCCTCTCTCCACGGAGCAGGTCGTTGCATCTTGCTTTGGTCTGTGTTGCCAGTTTGCCATGCGCTCGCGTTATCTGATCACAAGCGCGTGTCTTTTACTTTTGAGATGATGTCGCTGCCTTCGGACTAATCCGCCAGTGGCAATCGCATCTGGTGCCCGCCATCCCACCCGCTACATAGTATTTTGTACGCCGTTGCGGCTAGCTTTGCTACTTTGTTTCTACTGACGCTGTGGCCCTGCTGAGAATGGCTGTTGCATGAGGTATTTTACACACTACCAGGCAAGACAGAGTCTGCCAAGTGGCTAGTGGATGGCTCTTGGATTATGGAGACATCTAGATCAAGATCCACCTTGAAAGGTGCGCAGGTGGGAAATTTGGCCTGGGAGCGTGCATACACAATTCCACAAAAATATTGTTTGCGGCATGTTCTGTGCCCACGCTGGGCGCCTCCTCGCCTCTGTTCTTTATTTATCCCACCTCCAAAGGCAGTCACCTTTGTGGGCGGCAAGCCCGGCATTTAGGGCCCTTTGGGTCGAGTGATACGGAGCAATGATGATACTCTACAGGAAAAAAAAACGCACAGCGGTTACATGCAGGAGCATTCAAAATGCTTCTTGGTACTTCACACGAAACCTTCCAAGTGCGCATGCATAAACCGATGAGTTTGTTCCAGTCAATGTTTTGTACTGGCCACAGGTAGCGCACCAAGAACAAGCTCTCGCTGCGATCCAGCTACCAACACAAGCCCGATACATGGCAGCATCTCCCCTGCGAAGTACTTCCTATGTACTTACGAGATAGAGCCTGGCATCTGTCAGTCCTATCATTCCGCTTTACAGGAGCACCAGCCGCAGATGCACAGTGAATTTAAGCCACATGGGCCCGGCCGTACGAGTTATTTGCTGGCTGTTTGCGCCGGTGCACAATAGGCACATGCGCCTTTGCCACAGGTGCGAGGTAAGGAGGAGAGGTTCGGTGTGAACTGGCTAGGCCTTTCCGCAGTTCCGCTCTCCCCTCGGTGACTGCAGCCGCAGACGGACGGTTCGACAGAACACGACGGCTCAACGGGCTGGTATGCGGGCCGCAACAACCATTATCTCGCGTTAGTAACGGGAGATGACAAAGGGAAGGCGGAGTAGCAGTGCTCTCTCGTCTTTGGCAGACCGGTTCTCCCTCTTCATTCCCGCCCATGTGTGCTGGTCGGCATGATTGCTTGCAGTTGGTTGGATGCGGAGAAATGGGTGTGTGTGGCGGGTTTCCCAAACGGGCTGCAGGACGCAGACCGGCGAGGTGCCAGCGCATGATGTTGACGCGTGAGAGAAGTACAGAGCGAGACAGTCAGCTCGAGTTTACAGGTGTGACTTGGGCCGCCCTCTTTTCTGCCACCCATCGAGTGATGGATACCCAACGGCAACTCTTGATGAAAAAAAATGCCAATTGGAACCCGCCAACATATACGCAGGCTTACTGCTCTACAGACTTGTATTTCCGCCCAACATTTTGATCTGGCCGCAGAATGGCCGGAAAACGCACTTTTGGCCTTATGTCTACCGCGTGGGGGCAGGTACACGGCAAATTGCCTATGGCGGCGTGTCTGACAAGTCTTTCCAGCGGATATCCTTACAGATGGTTACTTTTGCCGTTAGCATTCTGGGCCTTTCTGTGCGTGGCGGCCCGGGCGAACGAGTTATGTGTAAGCGTCTCATTCAACATAAGATATCATAACAGAATGGGCTCTACATCTCCAGTCCCTAGGTTAAGAAGACTACAGAGTCGGCACTCATGTTATGGGCCTCCAATGTCAAGCAGCAAAGCCACCATTGAGTTGGGTACGGGGAACGAAGAAAGCAGAGCAGTTGTAATATTCGGGTTATTACTCCACACAGGGAAACCTCTTCGCTCTCTATTTCACCATCTTTTCCTAATTTTTTACTAGGAAAATAAAACAAAAAACATCTTTTCCGGTTTTCTTGTTCTCCTATTTTCCTCGTTCCTCTTATTTTCTGGCCCACTCCTCCCTTGAACTTTTGTCATTACTTGCTCTGTCCCTCGGTTAAAATTGCATTAGCTAGACAGCACTCTGGTTAATCTTAACACACGGCAGGTCGGGAGCAGGTCTGCGGCGTGCATAGTAGTATGGGGCGGGAAAACTGGGGAGGGAGAAGAGGGTGGTTGCGATGGGCACAGATATGCTTGTGAGAGAGAGAGGGAAGAAGCAGCGGAGCGGAAAGGGAAGGGGGGCCCGCCAAGGTGTCTGGCAAGTGTTCAGTCAGCAGCCAATTACGCAAATACGCGTAGAACATGCGGTCACACATGCATCCGCTTTTGCCAGGCGTGAGGCATGAGGCCACGGCCAGAAGCTAGCCAAAGATACGGCATGGAGAACTGTGCAAGAATTACGGAATCGGTTGAGTGCTGTGAGGGAGGTCAGAATCTGTTAGCAATCTGGCCCAAAGAGCCACTCTTAATGCCCATTGCCTTAGTATGCCCTCACAAAACGGAAGGCCGAGGATGACTGGTCGAATTACGAGCGGCCAGAAAACAGCACAAATGGTCAAGAGAGGTTTAGGACCACAGCTGCTGATAGAATCACTGAGCACTATATAGTGTATACACGTGAACGAGCAAGTGCCGAGAGTAGCCACACCTACATGTGAGGCCTGGCAATTCGTCGCAACAGCGTCTTGTCTCTTTGAGTGTGTAATCCTTGACATGCGCTCGACTTCTCATCCCCACCCCCTCAAACCTGATCTCGGCCCGGCCTGCATGTCTGGCACAGCTTATTCTGCGAGCCTGGCACAGCATGGAGCTGTACCGTACCGTTGAGGAGGCAACGTAGAAAGCTGTCGTTGGGTGATTCTCATCTGATATTTCGTCGAGTAAGAAGAGAGAATTTGGGTATAGTGAAAAAAGAACATGTTAATATTACAAGATAAACGCCTTTGCTGGTAGGGCTGGCCAACGGAGGCGCTGAAAGGATGGCACGGCCGTGATCCGGAGAGTCAACGCTTACCCTTCCAGTCTATTAAGCCCATATTGCTCGTCCAAACACATCCAAACATCATTATCTTCACCAATCCAATGGCCCTAGTCTTGATTTCTTTTTCCTTGTCTTTCCTATGGAGCGCCTTTGTCGCCGCTTCAGTATATGTTCTCCGACACCACAATAGCTTGTCGGCCAGCGACGGCGAGACGCGCTGCAGCCACCACCAGCTGCCGCCACACACGCAGCTCCTCTGCATCTCTCGGGGCGTACACGAAGAGGTAAGACACGGGCAGACCGGTGATGAAGGTACCGGCGAGGCGGTGGCGCTCGCCCCAGCCGCCGTGCATGGCCTGAGCGCCATCGGGCAGGCTGAGGATGAGGTGGGAGCTGGCCTCGGGGTGAACGTGGCAGAACTCTGTGGGCATTGTGCGAGCTGTGCCGGTGGGCCTCTTCCTTTTTGATGCTTCTGATGCTTCTGGTGCTTCTGCTTCTGGTGCTTCTGGTGTTTCTGGTGCTTCTGGTGCTTCTGGCGCTTCTGGCGCTTCTGGCGCTTCCGGTGTTTCTGCTGGGAGCGAGCAGAGGGACGGTGTGCCGAGGCCCTCGAGGTGTGACGGGCGGATCGTCAGCACAGCCGGATTGGCGGCAGCTAGGGCCTCGAGGAAGGCGACCATGGCGTCGTGAGTGGCGGCCAGGTCGACCGGGCAGTCGGACATCTGGCGCTGTGGCGCGACGTAGGCCGGCACGCCGGGACGGTCGCCAGCGCGGTCCGGGATGCGGCCGGCCAGGTATGCCTTTGTGCCGGCCTCGCCAAGGCTCTTGAGGGTGGCGCGCGTCGGATGCTCGAGGGCGCCGACGTCGTGTGGATCGACGGAAAAGGGCCGGGCGGCGGCCTGCATGGCCCAGCCAAAGATGTTGTAGGGTAGCCCGCCGGGCCCGAGAGCGAGGTAACCGCGATAGGCCCGCACGGCCGAGGGCACGATCAGGCCAAGGCTGGCGGCAGTGGCTACGACAGCCGCGGCCGTCAGGACTCCAGTTCGGCTGCCGGCCCGGGCGAGCACGGCGGACAGGGAATCAGAGGGCGGCGACATGACTGTGTTTTTGGGGTGTTTTTTTTCTGTATGTGGGTGGGAGATAACGCATCAGCGCTTGCTCAGGTGTAACATGTGGCTTGTAGATGGCGAGAAACACAGCGGGAGAAAACAACAGTCCTCAGGCTCTTATAAGCCCGAATCGACGTAATGAGGGAATCCTTCTTCCCTTTCTCAATCGGAGCAGCGCAGCGCTGCTGTGGGACTGTGTATGACGCAAGGTTGTGTTCGAACCGGAGAATTCAACAACGCCGGCCGACATCTCATGATGTGCCGGGTGTTTGCGGGTGGAGAAAGAGGCTGCGGACCAAAATCCATCGCTCGATTGACGAAGTATTGGTGATGGATCAGTTTTTAGGGGCAGGTAAGGATTTCAAGTAGCTTACTCGTATATTCTCCATCTGACAGATGGAGGGGGAAGCTACGGTGATGACATGGAAATGCCAGAGGAGACGAAGGATTGTGCAGGAAAGCACGACCCTGCACGCGCGGAGCCTCGCCCAAAACAAGAAACAACGAGCGGCTGGTCTGTGCAACTGTTCTGAGGCTAGGCAAGAGGGGCCAAGCCGTTCCTTCTCTACTGCAAGTGCATTTTCCCAGGAAGGCATAAAAGATCGTCCTCCTCAGACCGCGACGCCATGTTTCAGCTCGAACAGTACGACATATGGATGCAGTCACTCGTTTTTTTGTGTTTTATGTTTTTAGAGAAGTCTGGTGGCTACCCTGTGGAAGCGCGCTGGAAGGCAACTTGAAGGGCGAAAGCTGTCGACCTGTCTGCAGTCTACTATGTAACTGTCAGGCCCGGGCTAAGATCGTTTTGCTGAAGCATAAAACGCCATCCAGCTTCCTAAGATACTACCAGAAGCATACAAGAATGGATGACGACAGACAGGGCAACAGCGTAACAATGCCACCCTGATCAACAGTCTGGTGTCAATCGGACCAAAAATACAGTTTCAGAGTTTCCAGGAGTGAAGAGAGGCATGCAGAGTGTTTTATGCGCAATGACAGCAGAAGAAAAGAAAAGCGAGGCAGCTTGGAAGAGACACTCGGACCGGACAGCCATCGATTAAGCTTTACTGCCAGAAGTCTAAACACATCGCTAGATGAAGCTACTGGGACGCCAGCCCCCCTCAGCTCAGCCCTGTCCAGCCTTGCCCTGGCCACGCTCTCCTGCTAGATTGGAATCTGATGTTCCCGTTTTCAGACCGGCTTTCTCTTCACATATTCCCTAATTCCAGCAGCCTCTGCACACGGCTGACGGCATGGATCTTCTGTATCGCAACTTTGCCAATCCCTCGGTTACAGGTTGCAATATGATCGCCGTCTCGTTGCGTCTCGTCGCCTTTCTTCCGGCCCGGCCAAATGACCATCCACACAGCCAGAGCCCTGCCCCAATACACCAATCTCTTGGAGCGTGTTGCTCGCATAGATATGTGAAGGTGCAAACGAGGTCATGTAAAACCAGATTGTCCCGCTGTCTGCAGCCATCTCGTTGACATCTTTCATTACTCTTTTTTCCCGTTTTCTTTCTCTTCCCTCACTCCTTCCGATTTCTCTTCTCTTTGCTCGTGCTCTAGTTTTTTCTTTTCTTTTCCTTTTGAGCTGGCTCGTCTTCTCTTTTCTTCAGACCCTCTGTATAAACTGTTCTAATACCTCTTTTCATATCCTTCTGGCGAGTCCGAGTCGGGTGTCTCATTCAACAATACATACCCGCTATGCGAATCACCCAACCTCTCGCGGCCACAGCCGCGTCTATTCTTCTCTTGGCCACGGAAGCGATTGGTGTTGCTGTGCCAAGAAACTTGAAGCTGACGAAGGAAAATTTCGAGATTGCTGTGCTCGGTGGCCAGTCCTTTCGGGCAAAGCAGGTGGCCAACACGGCCTTTATGTCGCCGGGCCGTGGTCCCCGTGCTCTGGCCAAGGCATATGCAAAGTTTGGCGTCGACTTATCGGATGAGCTGTTGGAGATTCTCGAGGAGCTGCTCCAGGCACTTGGCATCTCCATACCCGGCACGGGGTCGGATACCGGCAGCGGAGGCACCACGGCCAACCAGTCGACAAGCGCTAGCCAGGGCATGGTGGCGGCGGTGCCGCAAATGTTTGACAGCGAGTATTTGGCTGAGGTCAGCATTGGCACGCCAGCACAGCCGCTAATGCTCGACTTTGACACGGGCTCGTCGGACCTGTGGGTGTTCAGCTCGGAGACGCCGCAGAGCGAAGAGACGGGCCAGAAGCTGTACAGCATCTCAGAGAGCTCGACGGCACGCCGGCTACAGGGATCGACGTGGAGCATCACGTACGGCGATGGTAGCAGCTCGTCTGGCGACGTGTACTTGGACACGGTCAGCATCGGCGGGGTGATAGTGGCGAGCCAGGCGGTGGAGTCGGCACTGCAGGTATCGTCGTCCTTCTCCAACGACACGGCCTCGTCGGGGCTGCTGGGGTTGGCGATGAACACGATCAACCAGGTCCAGCCGACGCCGCAGAAGACGTTCTTTTCCAATGCCTTGGCGAGCCTGGCCATGCCGCTGTTCACGGCGAATCTGAAGAAGAGCGAAGGTCAGTGACACAGTTGAGTTTTCGTTTCAGTCTAAGTCTCGGTCCAAGTAGGCATCCTGGCTGATAAGGCTAAACAACTCATCGCTTCACAGCTGGCAACTACAACTTTGGCTTTATCGACTCATCCGAGTTCAACGGCTCTTTGTCGTTTGTCGATGTCAATGCGACCCAGGGCTTCTGGCAGGTCCAGGCAGCCGGCTTTGCCGTGGGCAATGCGTCCGCGTCTAGGTCCAGCAGCAGCAGCAGCAGCAGCAGCAGCAGCATTACGGCGATGCCGCACCAGGCCATCATCGACACTGGCACCACGCTGCTGCTACTGCCCCAAGCCATCGTGGACGCGTACTACGAGCAGGTTTCCGGGGCCACAGACAGCGCCCAGGCCGGCGGCTACGTCTTTGACTGCAGTGTCAGCCTGCCGGATTTGACGTTAGCCATCGGCTCGTACGACGCGGTGGTGCCGGGAGAGCTGATCAACTTTGCGCCGGCCGACGGGCTGAGCACGTCGACGGCGACGACGTGCTTTGGCGGCCTGCAGGCGTCGACCGGGCTGCCGTTTGCAATCTACGGCGACGTCTTCCTGAAGAGCCAGTTTGTCGTGTTTCATGGGGGCAATCTGCAGCTGGGGTTTGCGTCCAAGGGGGTGTGAGCGGGGTGCTTCTGTCACTCGGCTTGTCTTTATTATTTTTATTATTTTTATTATTTTTATTATCTTTATTATCGTATGTGATCACTTTTTTGATGCCCGGAATATCGTTCTTTTCCTGGCTCTTTTCATTTTGTTTTTCATTCTTATTCGACCTATATACAAGAAGCGAGACGGAACTGAAGCAGAGGTTTGGCTGGGCCATATCAGGAGTAATAGAGAGTGAGTGTCGAGACCAGTTCCTGCTTGTGAATCGCTGCGAACATGTGTATCTTGCAATACGAGTAATCGCCGTTGAAAGTTATGTTGCCACTGTAGACAGATTACGAATAACAGGCAGCCACAAGCTCACCCTCCCCTCACCCTGGGGCCCCTCCCCGCTGCCAAGAGCCCACCGTAACACCAATGAGATCCGGCTTGATGCAG
>JRUC01000776.1:0-12624 GCA_000806385.1 Leptographium procerum
CTCTTGTAGTATAGTGGTCAGTATACGGGCTTGTCACGCCCGGGACCCGGGTTCAATTCCCGGCGAGAGAGATTTTTTTGGCACTTTTTTTTGTATGGTATTTACAAAGCTTCAGTCGCACCGTAGAGATTCTCTTATTTGGTTCGACGGTACATTAAAGGAGGTTTCGCAAAAAGAGTGTGTCAGACTGCTGAGTAGATGACTTGAGGACCCATCTGATGCGGTGAGTGTAGTGACAACCTTTTCAGGGGTTTAATATCCTATGTTTTATTTTTCTGTTGGTGATTTGGGGTCATTAGAAACGAAGTTGTTAGAGTTGTTAAATTATTTAAAGAAGCCCAATATGCCATAACTTGTAGTATTGTGTATTTGTATAGCTTTCTTACTTCGATCTCCCTGCTATCTTCTTTCAGTTGATTGTCTGTTCGACACCACTTACACGATGGAATCCCGCCAAAGACTTCCGCCTGAGCTTCGCTTCATGGTGTGGGAAGCCATTATCGACAAAGCCAAGGAAGAGAGGAAGATGTGCGGCGTGGGCTATGGCCGGCTTGCCAGATATGCCGCTGTCTCGCGCGAATGGCAGACAGTTTTCGAACCGCACGTCTTTCGCTGCCTGGCTCTATCAAAGAATCGAGTCTCTGAACTCGCCTATATTATTCGCGGCAAGAACCAGATCCGGCTCCGTTACATTCAGCTTCTGCAGCTGCACGTCAGCCTGAAGACATACCACTGCCCAGATTGCAAGACGTCAGAGACAGCCGAGACCATTAGGGAGTAAGTTCGTCTTCCCTCTGTCGCATAGCTTCTCGCACTAACAGCATAAAACTAGCAACAATAGGGTCTTCACGGACGCTGTCTGGACTCTCATGTCCACTCTTGCGGCTTTTAATGACACAGTTAGTGGCAGCACGAGCGGCATAACGGTCGAGCTGAGTGCGTCTTCGCCCAGCGACGGGCAGCACTACTTCCGGGATTTTCGCCTTCAAGCAGAATATCCGTACCACACCACAGACGATCTGGATGAATCTTTCCAGGCTTATAAAAGATACGCAGAAGAGGAGGCCAAGGTTTCGAGTGTCGCCCACGTGACCCACGGCGACCACTGGCTACAGATAGCGCCCGACGCTGCCTATGAAAGAGTTTTTGGAACACGGCCTTTGAGCTTCGACCTTGGCGCACTCCCTCCGAGCAGCACGCAAAGCGAGCATCCTCAGCCCGTCAGGCAGTTTCCTAAATGCAGTATGATTTCCAGCTTTGTCATTAGGCGGCAGTACTATCGGCTCTTTGACCCGAGCGCCATTGAGACACTGCTTGCAACGAGCCTACAAAGCATTCATACTCTGCGTCTTGAGCTGTGGCGGTGTGCTTCTCTTCGGATGCTGGATGATTTCCAGGAGGGTAAGAAGCCTGCATCTCCGTTTTTTGCAGGTATCTCGGTATACTGACACAACTCCAGATTACAGCAGGATTTTGACTAGAGCGCAGCTGCCGGGCGGCCTGAGGAACCTGTACCTCTTCGAAGACAAAGGATACTTTAAGCGATTGATGTTTCCAGATGCTTTCTCTCTAGGCAGTCCTCTTACGCTTGGACGCAGCCTTGCCGAGGCTAGCCAAGGCCTCGAAAACCTGTCGGCAGACTCCTTCATAGACGCAATTCACTTCTTCGGCGATTCGGTCGCGTCCGCACCCCAGGGCCAATGGCCGCAACTTCTAACCTTGGCACTATCGTCCTCTCTCTTGCTGGATTACACACCCATCGACATGGTCCAAGGCTTTCTGTGCGCGGTGGCTGATGTAGTGCGGCGCATGCCTATGCTGCAGGTGCTCGAAATACGGGGAATCGGGCTTCTTGGACCCGAAAATGGAGCCTGCGTTATGCGCTTCGAACCGTCCAGCTCAGCTTCGGCTGTGCTTACGTTTCAAGTTTTGGATGATGTAGACCAATGGTTGTCTCCAGAAGTCGTCAACTGCTGGACTCGAATGACGGCAGAGCGTTCTGCACACCCGCTCATTATCCAAAAATCGTCTGTTGGCGATATAAATGCGTCGTTGTCACTTTTCGATGCTGACTTTCCACCCCCATACACGAAGCTGAAGACTGTTTTGCATCCCATAACGCTCTATCAGAGCCAATGGGAGACTAGAATTTCTCGCGAGAGATAAGGAGAGAAGGTGATTCAACTTAGTTCCCACGTTGTTAGCGCAAACTACTTCACAAGATGGCGAGAGCTTCACATTCGACTAGTCCATTTAACAATGGTTTTATATCGTACAGCATACGTTGCTGTTCTTATGTAGTACCACCACAAACCCGAAAGGATCTGTTTGCATGTATGTCTGAGCAAGGTAGGGCTGACTTCGCTCAAGGGAGACGTGATGCGAGAATGCGTTAACACGGCATTCATGCGTACTATTTTCAAATACTATCCTACGCCGTACTGCCTCATTAGCAAGACGATGCAAGGATGCATTACAAGGAATGTGCTATAGAGCACTTAGATTATGTATCGGGGAGGGCGAGCCTATACGTGTTCCTCCTTATCTAGTTTTTAAAAAATTGCAAGCGTTCCTTTCATAGCTCATCCGGCAGCTTCGTGTTCAACCGGTCGCTATTGCTAAGCTTTACCAAATGGCTTACCGTTATGAAATGTCGATACGACGGAGCATCTTCACCCAGACCCCACGCAAAAACGCCGCCCAGCTGCCTGCTCGTAACAATGAGCGGGAATTTCTCTGCGATCGACTGTGGCGTCTCAAACGTCCACCACAGGTCCTCCGTGATGTCCCAGTAATAATGTCCGCCGTGCACTTTGTCATATACTCCCTGTGCTATGGCCCTGCGATAAGAACCATGAACCTCTACAGGAACAACATCGTCCCATGAGAAGGCGCCGCACCGGCCCATGTCTGCACCGGTGTCGGGGTCTTCCATCACTAGTGTCCGACAACCAACAGGCGTCTCTCCTTTATTGACCCTCTCCTGTAGCTTCATTAGTACGTGGACTTCATATTTTTAAAACTAGAGTTGTGGTTTTACTCACCCCGCATTCCTCGTGCTCGGTTTTGAAGTACTTCAAGTAGTAGGCAAATCCTAAATTCAGACGCTGTGGTGATGCACCCGCATCAACGTAGGCATCAATGGCCACCAGGCTGTTTTCGACGCCGGAATGGTGTGTGGTCACATTGTCGCGCCGGTTCATCAGGTCGTAAGTCATCACGTTGAGGAAGTCGACGCTTTTCATGATGCGAGGCACCGTTAGGGGAGTAAACGCGAGCATGTCGCCCGGCTTGCCAGGGACCGCGGCTGATATAATTTTTTGAGAGCCCAGGGCTGACCGTATTTCGGCTAGCAAGAGCGGATATGACTGTATCTCCCAAGCTTTTTCCTCGTTCGGAATCTGCTTGTAGTCTTCGCCATTGCCGCCCGGATACTCCCAGTCAATGTCCACGCCGTCGGCGCCGGTGGTTGTAACCATGGCCGCTATGTTGCGAGCAAACAGCTTCCGGGAACGCTCTGTCCGTGCTGCGACAGAAAATGCTGCTGTGTCGCCCCATCCGCCAACGGCGATGAGAATTTTGGTGCCTGGGGCAAATTTGGTGCGGGTGCGGCTCACAGTGGTAAAGAGCGGCCACTCGGTACGCTCCTCGCCGCCGGGTTCGTTGAACAGGCTCGAGCCCATAAATGCCAAAGCCACATGTGAGACTTGTCGGATCTCTGGAAGTGCCGCGGGCACGTCCGGGTGCTGGCTGTAGTGTACCGACCCATCAGTTTTAGATCCGCAAGGTGAAAGATGGAAAGTGTCGCTCTGGACAGATAGTAGCATAGCTAGCATCTTACCCCGTCAAGTAAACGAGATTACGCATGGGCTTTTGACCTCGTGCAGAAACTGGAGAGAGCACAAAAGCGAGCAAAGCAGCGCACAGTGTCGTAGCGACCATTTGTACAACACGAGTGGCACCTCTCTGCTCATGCCGTGGTGGTTTGTCAGCTACGTAAGCCATTTCCGGCAGTATGCCAACGCTGTAGTATATGGTCAGCGAGAAAGGTTTTCTCTTTCCATCCGCATGGCTGCACCGGGTTGAAGCGCGGAAACAAATCAGGCGAGAAGTGTAAGTAGACAGACGGACAGAGAGAGGATAAAGCAAGGAGTGCACAATGTTTGTAGATTGCAGAAAAGGAAGTTCTGGCCGGTCTTACCTTTCTTGGACAATCGCACTTTCCCTCTTCGACGAAAACAGCGATACCATCGACTATGCTATCTCGACCGGACCTTCCTCAACAAAGCAAAGGCAATGGAACAAATATGCAGGCCTGCAGCACGTAGCCTGTTGTTTCATTGGCAAGTGGCCGGCACAGGATGCATTAGCACTTCCCCGACAACGTAAGCGTGGCACACTACAACGCTAGGCGCTAGCGTACTGATCGCTGGAACATGTTGTCGGCAGCGTCACACGCATAGTGCATTGGCGGACAGCTTTCCCGAAAATATGAGTAAGCTTTCGAGGCCCGACAAAAAATTTCACCACAACTCAGCTTCGTTACGGATCAAACTTGTTTATGCGATCGCAAGAAACGCTGCGCCACCATGCTAGAGAACCTGTGCATGCTCCCGCTTTCTGCGGACGTCTTCAACCAGGTTCTGCATCCAACTGAGCCACTGCTGACCATCGGCCTCTCCAATGGCCGCGTCGAGTGCTACCGTCTTCCATCCGACGACGGCAGCAGCGAGCAGGGCCTCGTCAAGCCGATCTGGACCACAAAGCGCCACAAGGGAAGCTGTCGGAGCTTGGCCTACAGCCTAGATGGCAACTGTGAGTGGTTCTCGTCCAACGGGCAGACGTCAAACAGAGGGAAAGGTAAGGAACATGGAATGGAGTAGCTGAGAGCTAATCCTTTTTTTTTTCACAGCCGCCTACTCTGCGGGCACGGAGGCCATCGTGAAGCACTTCGAGCCCACCAGCGGCAAGGTGATCTCCAAATTTCAGCTGCAGCCGCGGCACGACGGCACGCTCGACCCGCCAGCCATCATGCACGTCCTGTCGCCGCAGACGTTGCTACTCGGCACCGACGACGGGTTTCTCTACATCTACGACCTGCGGCAGCAGGACCGCGGGTCCGTGGGCCCGAAGCCGGCACGCACGCACAAGCCACACGACGACTACGTGACGTCGATCACGCCGCTACCGCCGTCGGCCGAGAGCACCTCGGGCTTCTCTAAACAGTGGGTCAGCACGGGCGCGGGCACGCTGGCGGTCACGGACCTGCGGCACGGCATCGTGACGCGCTCAGAGGAGCAGGACTCGGAGCTTCTGTGCTCCACACTAATCCCCTCAGGGCTGGGCCCCCGGACGCTACGCGGCAACGCCGTTGTCGCCGTCGGCACCGAGAATGGAGTGCTCACGCTGTGGGACAAGGGCTCGTGGGACGACCAGCAGGAGCGCGTCTACGTGGCCGGCGGCCGCGGCCGCAACGAGGGCGAGAGTCTCGACGCCATCGTGCGCGTGCCCGACGAGGCCGACTGGGGCAACGGCCAGACCGTCGCCGTCGGGGCCGGTGACGGCAGCGTCAGCATCGTCGATCTACATGCCCGCCGCGTCAAGCAGGTCCTGCGCCACGACGAGATCGAGAGCGTCGTCGCTGTCGGTTTCGACTGTCTCGGCCGCCTCGTTAGCGCCGGCGGCCGCTCCATCGGCATCTGGCAAGAGAACAGCGACGTTGCCGGTAGCAAGGCAAACACGGGCAATGACGATGACGACGACAGCGACAGCGATGGCGATGACAGCGATGACGACAATGGTGGCGGTGGCAAGGGAAAGAAGCGGGCCGCCGGCTCGGGCAGCGACGACGATGATGATGATAGCGACAGCGACAATGCCGGCAGGCGGAAGCGGAAGTCCAAGAAGAAGAGGCGCAAAGGCAGGGGCAAGGTGCAGCAGAAGCCGCGGGTCTCGTTCCCAGGGCTGGACTGAAAAGAAGATACCTAACATAAAAAATAAAAAAACAAAATGTGACGGGTGAAAGAGGGCAGAGAAAGAGCAGTTCCTCGAGACAATTCGATAGCAGGTGTACGGGGGAAAGAGCGCAAAATGCACACATTGATACCCTCTCCTTGAACCAGTACCGGCTGTCGGAATTGCGTTTTCTTTTCCGTTCTCTAATAATTCAGACACCCCAGTCATCGTTGTTCTTATTTCCATTGAGTCGATCGGCTTTCGCACCGATGGCCTTGCTGCTCAGCTCATACATTTGGTAATATTTGGATTGTATCCGCAGTACGCGAAGCCACAACTGCCGAACTTTGAACTTACAATACAATCCGAAGTGTCTCTCCCCTTCTCAGCATTACCCTATTCTCTCCCTCCCACTGACCCTTCATCAAAACCGCCGTATATGATGGACTGGCGAAGAAACCTCGTTACTTCTTGATGTTTTCTGCTAGGATTCCGCATCTCAGATCACTCCGTGCCTCATTTCTTGTGGCATACTTTCGCCATCTTTTTTAGCGACCCTCCGAACGATGAGCAGGAGCAGGACATGATCGGCAGATCCTTGCACATTTTTCTGCACGCGCGCGCACACTTCCGTGGTTTCTCTCGCTTTGCATTTCCGTCTTGGAAACCTATGTACATCATGTCTTTTACCAACTTCGCCCAGGAGTCGGCACCTCTTCTAGCCATCTTGTCCGGCACGCCAGGGTCGAGATCTGAAAGCCGGCGGTGAAACACTTCAAAGCTGACCCAGCCCGTGTATCCCAGCTTGCACGAGATGTGCCAGGCGATGGTCTGGACCGGCAGGCAGCCTCCGAGCTCGGCCTCGCCATAAAAGAGACGGCAGTTCCGCGACCAACTCATGAGTGCCGGCTGCTCTGCAACATACAGCTGGTGGCCTGGCGCCAAAGGCTGCGGCAACGCCTCACCGTCGGCGATCTGGACCAGAAAGACCTTGTTCTTGCCGGCGACGCCCACTGTCGTCATCAGCCGTTCCATAAACTGCAGCAGCGCATGGTGGGAAGCGCCATCGTCGGCAGCGCCGTCTTTGGCGAGTGTCGTCTCCGTCTCCAAGGCAGGATCAGCAGCGCAGACACGAGCAGCAATGTTGAACGTGTAAAGACAGATGCCTAGATTAGAGCAGTGCGCCAGGCACACGAGCTCCCAGCTCTGCTCCCATGTGTCGACATGGGTGCCCCAGGCGAGCGCCTCGTAGCAGACGCGGACGGGCGGGCTGGCCTGGGCCGCCAGCGCGGCTGCCGCACGCAAGTCTGTGACCACGTCGGCTAGGATGTTGTTGGAGAGGCAGTCAGCAGGGAGAAAGCTAGTCGGAACAAGGATCGGGTCGGTGCTGAGAAGGTCGGCGAGGTGGCACCAGAGCTTCAACTCGACCAGACGTCCCTGGCGGCTGCCGCCGTCGAGAAGGCCTTCAAAGTTACGAAACGGCTGCAGGCAGATGACGTGCAGCTGGCGCTGCAAGCACATCTCGCCGATCAAGGCCGCAGACAGCAGCAGAAGCCGCGACTCCTCAGTGATGGACTGGGCGCCGCCATTCTCACCCCCGTTTCCGTTTCTAGCCTCGCTTGGCAGTGATCTCGAAACGACTTCGACATCCTCAAAGAGCATTTCGATACCCTAATAGCCGTTCTTGCTGGACAGATCATATATGAGATCCCGACTCATCACCACCAATATTACACATTGTTCTTATCCTTTTATTCCATTCCTTGTCTTGAGAAAGGCTGCATCCAACGCAAAGCAGCATCACCAATACTGTGTCACATTAATTGCCGTTGTCCGCTCCTAATTAGCCACAGTGAAGCTGCACCACTCTTCTGTCCAAAATAGAACGCTGTACTGTGCAAACGATATATTGTTTGCGCATGCCAACAGATTGCGCTCAGCTGCACATTGAAAGCGCCCATTTTTGACCGTGTCTTTACGGCAAGTACGATCAAACACCACTTTCCAATCTAGAGTACAGAAAAACACCAAACTTAGAAGTAGCATTCCTGCTACAGTATACTATCTGTTACCTAAACTTCAGCATTTGATTCCGGCACATAACTTTGCTTATGATCTCATTGTTATGATGCAGTAACTATCATTTCAACAATCAGGCGAGCACTTCACCTGAATCTTTATTTAAAGGCCTCCCATTAATCATTCCTTTCCAAAGATAAATCGACGGCTTGCACCCTTTCCCCTTATCTACGTCGCCTTTTCCGCTCTTATCTTTGCTACCCTCTCCATCTCCTTGGCGATGGTTTTCCCGGCGTCATGCATACCGTCACTCAAATCCCTCACCCTTGCCCAGTTTGCGTCCGGGCTGGACACCCGGGCTTTTACGGTCGTGCAGCTTGTGCAGGCACATATTGATCAAATAGAGCGGTTTGATAGCGAGCTGCATGCCGTGCTACAGGTCAACCCAAATGCCATCGCCATCGCCCAAGGTCTCGATGCCGAACTTCAGCAGTCGGGACGTCGCAGGTGAAACTTTGTGCATGCCCGCGACGTACTCGTACATATAATTTTCTGACAACAAATCGCTAGCCTCCTGCATGGTGCACCCGTCCTCATCAAGGACAACGTGGTAACCCATGAGCCGCTCGAGGCCACCGCCGGCTCGCTCGCACTTATCGGAGCCAAGCCAGCACGTGAGAGCCTCGTCGCAGCCAAGCTGCGGGCAGCCGGCTGCGTGATACTGGGCACAACCAACTGCTCAGAATGGGCCAACTTCCGTTCGCGGCCGTCCGACAGCGGATGGAGTGCCCGCGGTGGCCAGACGTACGGGGCCTATCACAACATGCAAGACCCAGGCGGGAGCAGCAGTGGCTCGGGTGTGGCTGTTGACATGGGCTATTGCGTCCTAGCATTAGGGACAGAGGTGCGAAGATAAATAGAGAGAGAAAGAGAGAGGAGAGAGCGGTCTGCAGCTCTGCCGAACCTGTGGCCATGGCTAAGGCTATCCGCAGATATTTGCCTGCTGTGCTAATCAACTGTGTCACAGACGTCGGGCAGCATTATCAGCCCAGCCAAGCAGAATAATGTTGTGGGTCTCAAGCCTACAACTGGTCTCGTGTCACGCGATTCCGTGATCCCAATCTTGCCTGAGCAGGACACTCCGGGTCCTATGGCGCGGACCGTTTGTGACGCTGCGGCTATGCTGAGCGTGATTACTGGCCGGAATGAGCACGACTCAAAGACGGCGAACATCCCGTTTGCAGTCATTCCCGATTATCGTGCCGCCAGCATGATGCCAATGCCATCCCCAGGCAAGCTTCGTATTGGTATCCCTCGGAATGCACTGGTCAGCGTTGAAGACCACGTTTTGCAGGCATTTGAGGACCTAGTGGTAGCACCACTGCGTGCGCAGCAAGATACTGTCATTGTCGATTGCATGTTTCCTGGCTTCAACCGCTTCGAAGCTCTGACTGCGGAGGAAAAAACGAATTATATGGCCGGCGAGTTTCACGATGCATTACCAGCATACTTTGAGAGTTTGGTCACGAACCCACAACACATTAGCAGCCTAGAGGCTCTCTGTGCCTTCACAAAAGTAACGGTGGAAGAAGAGTTCGGAGAGAGTGCACAACCCAAGCAGCCAGATGTGTCCGACGATGGACTTTTGAAGGTGGCCGACTCTATCTCCCTTTCTTCTCTCCTACCTACCTCTTTGAGCGAAGCAGCCCAACGCAACATTGTCATCTTTGATCAATCATTGCGCGTCACCCGGGACTCTCCTAACTTTGCGACTGCCCGCGAAATTGCCACGTACTTTGCCGGGCCAAGTGGGATACAGGGTGCTCTAGACGGTCTCGTTGAATCTGGCGGTCGTGGGGCTGTCGATGCTTTGCTACTACCCACAGATGCCGGATCAGCCAACTACTTTGCCGCCTGTGAAGGACACCCTCAGGTTACAATTCCGCTGGGCTACCACGCTACGAACGCCATCGTCGAGAACAACGACACCGGCCGCTTGGTAAAGACAGGCCCCAACATGCCGTTTGGCGTCTCTGTCATTGGTCGCAAATTTAGAGAGAGCACTCTGCTCCCCATCTGTGCAGCCATCGAAAGGCTCACTCGGGCTCGAGATAAAGCTGAGGCGAGGCGACTGGTCTATCTTCGAAACTGATGTGCACAATACACGAACATCTTGCGTGTCCGACAGCCATCACGCTGTTGTTTTGGAAAATGAAATGGTCGAACTGACGCATGCTATTACTTTTCTCATCACGCTGGTCTACCATGTCACCATGTGCGAAGAGTGCATGTGCCCAAAAAGTATGTTTTTTGTTATTTGAAGCAGAAGTCAGATTTGGCCCATGCAATACTGGCAAAAAAATAAAGACAAAGTCGTCCGAAACCATGACAGCATAACTTCGTCAACCGTACATTGCAGGATGAGTGACTCCCACGGTAATAAGCATAGGTCATATCATAGACAGCCTATGAGTGGCCGACCAGTCCAGTCTGCGGTGCGTTATCCGGGTTTGTATCTGTGCCAGCAAATCCCAATGCCGTGTTCCAGGCATCGGCCGTGGTCACATCCCTGGTCCCCAGCGACGATATTTGCGTCTTAGCCGCGGCGCACGCATCTTTGGCGGCCTGGTTGGCATTGCACACATTTGTCAGCTGGTCGCAGATACGGTTCGTGATAATGTTGGGGTTAAGGGCCTCCTGCTGGCCCTTGTTCACGAGTGAGTCAATGGCCTGGAATGTAAATTCGGTGTCTGAGCGCCCGTCGAGGCCGGCCTCGAATTTCATTGTCGGAACGCAGAGGCCAAAATCCAGTCCTGAGATGGTCGACTGTTGCACTCCACTACTGGTAGAGTTTGAGGTAGCAGTTGTCGCAGAAGATGCTGCAGAGGAAGTTGTCGCAGAAGATGTCGCAGATGAAGATTTACTAGTTGCAGATGCTGCCACCGCCGAGGAGGATGAGACACTGCTAGCCGCGCCTGATGCAGCGGCGGCTGAGGAAGCGCTGCCGGTCGAACCGTCAGATCCTTGGGTGGTAAAATTGGTGAAGCCGTTGGCAGAAGCAATGTCAGCAACGCTGAGGCCATCGGCAGTGAATGGCGTTGTCAACGACGTTTGTGAGTTTGCGTTCTCGGTGTCGGCACCGCCAACAGACGGGTCCACGAGAGGTACAATGCCTCGCAGAGCAGCTGTTGACGGCAGGGTGGCATCTGAGCACAATGACGGCACAGATACAGTGAAGGGGTTGAAGTTTTTCTCAGCACCAACGAGTGCTGCAGCAGCAGATAAGACATCGGATGTGCTTCCAAGCGTAGAAACAATGGTGTCAGCAAGAGTGAGCTGCGATCAGTAAGAGTCAGCTCCTGTCAACTGCTATTCCAAGGCGGGTTACGGATGAGCCTACCTTTGCGCAGGCGTTGGCACCGGCGAGGAGGACACCTGGAACCTGACCAGACAATGTTCCAGCATCGCCGGCGCTGCCGCGGTTGGTGAGAGCCGCGATCGCCGCAACGGGCACCTGTTCTTGACCGAAGCGGGCCTCGGAAAGGGCCACAAGAGCAGAGACGAAGAAGATTTTGGAGGACATGACGAGCTCTGTTTCAAGTGAGCGACAGCGACTGAAATGTTATGGTTCAAAAATAGGCCGAACTCGCGGCACTCGAAAGAGGTAAAAGTGAATGTAGTTGAAAATAATAAGATAAAAAAGATTGGTAAAGAACAGAAAGAAGCTCCCAGAGCCTCGTTGGAGAATGAAAAAAAAAGAAAGGCGAAACGAAAACACAGAAACTCGTTACTGCGATGAGATGGAGACGAAAAGAGGCCTGAGAAATGGGATAGACGACGCAAGTTCATATATCTGATCCGAATGCCGCGACGCACTCTGAACCCTCGGGTCCTTCAAGTGTTGACCAGCTGCAAGGGGACCTTGAACGGGTGACCACCCTGGCGATCATATAGCCCCGTCATGGGACGACCGGGAAGAGGGTGAGGTAGAAAAACCAGAAGGCGGAAGATTGAGCGACGCGCGAGATGTCTCGCCCCCAAACCATGAAAGGCGTGCTTCATAGGCAATGGGAGCCAAGCTGCTACTATGTGCGGTATACATGCACGGGCCAGGTCGGAGCTGCAAGATGCCGGATCTTAGTCTACTCATTTGCAGGTGGTGTGGAGACAGCCTGGAGACGGGGAAGATTGATGAGACGACATCTTGACAGGCAAGCATGAACTACGAGAACGAGGCCAAGAAAGGCCAGCCACGAAAACGAACGATTGGTCCGAGGATTGTATTACTAGCAACATTGCAAAACAATAATATTGTCAGAGATCGTATAGGTTTTCTATCCGGCAGAACCTGTTCTCACGGTGGTCAAAGGTCTGGCTGGGTGAAGCTGTCATCACCTCTCCTTAAGCGCCAGCCTGTGGAGATAATACTTCTAAAAAGAAGCTTATTTTGTGTTTTTATTTTTGTGCAGTTTTCTTTAGCTGTCAAAGATGGCAACGTGATGACGACTCTACATGCGATAGCGATACACGAAGAGCCGAAAAGGGGACGAAGACTTAACGATAGTGGCAGATTGACGATAAAACAAGAGCTGAGACGCAGGCGAGACTGCTTGCCGTCGCAAAAAAAAAAAAAAAAAAAAAAAAACATTT